>BLYE01000037.1:0-227500 GCA_016586335.1 Nitzschia putrida | reverse complement strand
TGTCATTGCTGGTGCCTTTGTCAGCCAGCAGTGGTGGTCAGAATGCTACTAATGCTGGCTGCTGGCTGGTGGCCAGGTGACTGGTCCTCCTGGGGTGCTCTTAAGAACATTGATCGTTGATCCTCTGGGTCAATGACAGCATCAAGATTGTATGGCTTGACACTTGACAGGGGCTCTAGGCTTGTGGGCTTGTGGGCTTGTGGGCTTGCAGGCTTGTTGGTGTCACAGTGATGGTGGCAAGGCAGTCGTCGTTCGTCGTGGTGCCCTCCTGCTGCACCAATCATAGCCACAGCTCAAGCCATTCCTGGTCTTCCAATTCCAGAGTCTGTGGCTTGTGGCTTCTCTGCTTTCTTGCTTGTACAGCTCCTCCTGTCCCTTCTTCTGGCTAGTTCAGTGACAGTTGCAGCATCAAGCAAGAAGGAGCACGAGAATGAGGATGAGGATGCCAAGAAGTGCCAAAGAGGAGCAGATGCAGCACCGCCAGACGAAGAAGAAGAACAAGTGCAGGATGATGAGCTGTTGCCACTAGTACTGGATCATAGTACAAGCAGCAGTTGACCATGACCACCATTGGGAGCAAGGAGACACTGCTGAGGCAACACTGCCACCAGTGGTCAGTGGTGGGATCCCCCCTGTGTTGTTGTTGTTGTTGTTGTTGTTGTTCCCCTCTCTTGCATGGCAAAGATCATTAGTGGTGGAATGAGGATGAGGAGGAGGAGGCATGGTGGCAAGCAAGAAGAACCAACTCTCAAGAAGATAATCCAGTGGTGGTGGTGGTCAGCATTCAGCATGGCAGTTCTTGTCTGGTGGTGGGTGCATGGTACATGCCGATGAGGGATGATGAACAAGACGAAGGAGTTGTATCTTCTTTGCCTTTCCCTTGTTCCTAGTTGCATTACTACTACAGCTCCAGCATAATCTTGAAATCCATGCTCAGCAGCAGTCACCAGCAGTCACCACCAGCTAGTACTACCAGCTGTTCTTGTAGTAGTAGTAGTAACACCACTCCTGGCAGTAGTTAGTTAGGAGTTAGTTAGTTAGTTAGTTAGTAGTAGTAGTAATAGTAGTAGCCTAGTAGATGTACATGTACAATTTGTTGTACAGTGCTGGTACTGGTACTGGTACTGTACTGTTTAGGAGGATGTATGCAACATGCAACGAGTTGTTGGGTTCCGGGGGGAGTATGGTCGCAACGCTCACCACACACGCACACAAGTGGGTACCCGGACCGGCTCCCCCACCACACCGACAAAAGGGACCCGGATTGGATGAGGAGGAGGTCGAGGAGCGAGGAGTAGTGTGGAAGCAAAGAGGACAAAGAGGACCCGGATCCAATGGGTGGAAACGCGTGTTGTGGAAAATAGGTGCAAAAGGGCACCCGGATTAAGATCGAAAACCAGAGTTGTTGGGAATAGTGAGAAAGGGTACCCGGAAGCAGTCTGAATCTTCGTGTAAAACTGACAGTAGTGCTTCCAGGGCAACCAGGAGCACAGAATGGAGAAGCGGAGTTCGTACAACACGGTGAGAGACCCGGAAATGCACTCTCGCAAACAAGAACAACACGGAAACTCAGTAACACGGGGTTTCAGGTTCACTTGAATCCGACTATCGTCAACAAGGTGAGAAATCACTCCACCAACTTTCACACTACTGTTAGTACAAGTAGTTAGTACAGTAGTAGTGTTAGTAGTTAGTACTAACTACACAAAACACAAAACACAAAACACAAAACAAGCAACACATCACATCACATCACATCACAACACAAGCAGTACTATAGCTATCACCACCATGTCGTGGGAGTTCTGACCTACTCTAGACTAACTACTGGGATGAGCTAGGTCGTACTAACACTAACTACTTGCTCTTCCACAGCTACAAAGTACCAAAGTACAGCACAACAAACAACACTCACTCTCCACGATCCATGACTCTACCGATAGCTGGTAGCTACCTACCCTGGGCAGCAATCGAAGACAATCCACTCCACTCCACTCCAAATGGTAACCCGGAATCACAAAAGCAAAGACAAAAGAGGATGAGACGAGACTCTCGTCTTGTCTGTGGGAGGAGTTGTTCAACATACAGCATGGAGCATGATGATGTGGTACGCATTCTGAGGACTTGGAGGTTTCAGAAAGTGCGAAGTATGGAGGTGTCACCCGGATTCGAGGATGAAGAATAGAGTAAAGACTCCAAGCACTCTTGACGCGGGAGTTGGAGAATAGCTTGAAGTGTTTGGTTGCGATGTAGTCCTCTGTCCTGAGGGCGGAGTTCCTGGAATCCGTGGCTCCATTCTTGTGTAATGGCTTGGTCGATAGCTGCCATATTTTGGATAGTGTCTTGTGCACTATGCTGAAAATGTAGAGAAAAGTATTTGGGTGTGTAGAATGAAAAACTATGTTACTTGCTATGGTATTTTGGATGACCCATATCTTGGGAAGTTCCCAAGATATTCGTGCACTTTCACTTCGGATATCTTCAAACGTAGTCGTAGAAGTATCTCACCAAGTTTGGTGCGAATCTAGAGCTTCCTTGATATCTCATTGGAGGAAGACTTCTAGACCTTGTGGGTACTCTCGGAAGGAGTAGTCTGTCCTTCTTTCCTAAGGTACGAACCTATAGGACTATCAATAGTACGTATTGTATTGTATTGCCTTTTTCTAGCTAGAAGTGCCCTTACTACCTAGGACTCCTCTACTGTCATGAGACGGTATACTGCATTCGCCCCCATGATAAAGGCTATTAGGCTTTTGCCTGAAAGGTCTTTTTCATTAGACTTGTGTCGGATCATGATTTGTAATCCTAAAAGCACTAGATGTTTGTTTAAGCAATTCTACCCTTGCTTTGGGAACCCTAGACCCGAATAGTACCTATTCTCCAGTTACTGTGCTGTGATAGGGGGAAAACATCTTGCTTGTATGTGGCGTTTTAGCTGTTATTTCATAGTAGTATATATTGTTAGCCTTAGTTTGGCTTAGTCTCAAGAAATCCGTCTGAGAACTGATCAACCTATCAGTGTAAATCGGTTGTTGTAGTATTGTTGTGCTGCTGCTTTGGCTTAGTACGTCTTATATTTCGTTTGGAAGACGACGACATCATGAACCTTGGCCATTGTTCATGTGATAGTCTGTTTACACTGTAGTTGTATACTATGAATAGTAGATTCTCTTTTGGGTCGCCTTGGACAACGTATTTGACTTGGGTGATTTTACAATAATACGCAGGATACATTTCTTAGTTTGTTTCTGCAGTCAAATGATTCGTTAGAATACTACGCTGTAGATATTTCTACTACTGGGTTCAGTCGAAATCCCGTACTACCACGTTGGTAGTAGCATTAACTCGTTTGAGTCGTTTTGTACAAACGTTATTTGGTTCGTATGATGGCACTCAGCATTACTCTAGTAATACTAAGATTGGTAGTAGTAGTTGGAGTTTGTTTGTACATTGTTAGTATGTTGCTATTGCAACCAGGCTTGACCTGTTTGAATAGGCTTGATTGTATCACTTGCACCATGTACTGCATCGTGTTGACTTTTGGTTTGCTTTTTACTTTCGTTTTTATTTCTTTCACTAAGTATTATGGTTTGCTTTGCTTCTGTGTTTTCCTGAGATTCGCCCCCATGGAAACCATAATATTTGGTGGACTTTGACTCGTTGTTTGGAAACAACACAGTAGTTGAGGGTGGTCATTGCCAGTGAAACGTGGTGGGTGACCATCGTTTGAACATTACTTAGAGATATGTTATTCGTTATATTATGATGATTACGTTGAATCGTGTTTACAAGGTGGTTGCAGGGACAGTTTGCTTATTTTAGTAGGCATTGCGTATCCTAGTACGACTAGTAGGAGTAGTACTTGCAACTGATTGATGTAGGTTGCGATACGTTGCCATCCGTTAGGGAGAATTGTGCACTAGGCTGTGGGTGTGATTGCTACATTGCGTAGGCTTACCGTTGGGGTTTATAGTAGTAGTTCGTACTGGACCTGTCGCTTCGACGACGACTTGTTGTGTTACTACTGAACGAAGGTAGATTACACGTAATTGCGCTTGGCAAGGTGGAGTCGGTCTTGTTGGTTACGTATTGTGCGTTGTACTAAGTACTGCGTTGAGAGATCTCTAGCATTGCACTGTAGTAATTTGCTATGTTGTCTTGTGACTACTGCATTTCGTCATAATTGGGAATTGGTAGAGGATCGTGGTTTTGCTACTGCTTTGGTAGCGGCGATTGGTACTGATACCGAACATTTCGTATAAGGAAGTATACTAACGCTGGTATTGATCCTACGCTTTGTTTCAGGGTGTTTTTGAAATTCGCCCCCAAAACCTGTATTGTCATGTTGAATCGATACTCTGTAAGATGGCGTCCCTTCGAACAAAGAATCTGGTACCCGAAGTCAAACGGAAAATTCTGGGTTTCAGCGTCCCGAAACACCATAATAATCTGCCTGAGGTAAAAAATGACGTATTGACTGTTATTGTTCCCAACGTGAAACTGATACATGGTTACCCCGTAATACCAGTAGTGGGAAACTTAGAAGAGTACTGGCGGGAATTTACTTAGGCAGATGGCGCCATAGTAACCGTTTTCCTCGTGGTTGATCCTTGTGATTTTTTTTTTTTTTTTGTGTGTTGGTGACCGGTTAGTACTAACGTATTGACGTGTACTAATTGTGAGTTATTGAAGGTACTAACATTGAGTCCAAACTCTTTCTCTTTGCGTCGAGCGAGGTGTTTGTTGTATTGGCACAATTTGATTGAATATGGTTTATGATGATACGTGATTGGTTTGATGCCGAGAAGGGAATCTCGCTAAGTAAAATGAAATCTCGTAGTTCCAGCTTGGATTCCTGTTGGACCTCGCACTGATACTATTAGGACATTAGTAAGAGGTACTGATAGTAGTGCAGTCTTATTCATCGAGATTCTGTGGTGCACTTCTGTGTGCAGTTCTTTCTTCATGCTGACGTTTTAGAGGATGCTACTTAATTCGTACGAGGTAGTACAGTACTACCGGTAGAGTAGAGTAGTTCCGTTTCCACTACCACCAATGTTACTAACGTAGGTACACAGGTACCACTTGCTAGTTACACAGTAGTAGCAGCACGTTTTTGTTGTGACTTGGATTCTCTTAGGTCTCATACAATCCGAAAGGCTTGTATGGACACACCGGAGAACCAAACACGACATTGATGAATCCGTCAGGCTTGAACCACGAAGAAGAAGTGGTTTGGTTAATTTATTATTAATTTGTATCTTGTTACACGACGTTTCGTGTCGTTTTACGATTATTTCGTATGTAAGCATGGCAAACACTTAGATGATGGTGCTGCTATATGTATTGAAGCTGCGGTGACGGTTCGTTGTTCTGATCCCGTGTTTACAGGCTCACCACGTTTTATGTTTTAACGTTAGTACTACTGTGTACTAGTAGTACCTACCTTAGCGTATGTACCAAGGGCTGCTCATCTTCTGGTGACGCACAACTGCACGGTACGATACTTCAGTGATGGTTGTAGCGCGTCTCGTACTGGTGGTGCCAGTAACACTTTGAGATTGCAACACTACGATTGGCTCTTTCCACACTGTTTAGCAGAATGAGTGGAGGAAAATTAGTCCGAGATCTTTCAATCTTTGTCGATGAAGGTTACAAATTTCTCCTTAGCTATAATTTTAGTACTTGGTGTGACATCTGATGCATGTCTTTACCGTTGAAAACGTCACAAGGGCATATATAAATGACCGTTGCCACTGCAGTGTGAAAAATTGTTTTCACCTTGCAAAAGCACACCAGTTTGTGCACCCTTTTTGGGCGGTTTCACCATGATGGTTGCCTGCTTGAGGCTCTATCTCCATGGCATGAAGGTCTTTTTGAAAGCTTCTTTTTGCTATTTTAATACTACTTGTTACTTTGAACGTATTCGAACTGCTTTGAGGCGAAATGAAGTAGTTTGTAGTGAGTAATAATAACTCAAAAATTATTTTATTGTTGCTTTGGCATTTTTGCCAGTTGGAACTTGTGGCGACCAGTTTTGGTCCCATTCCTGCAGTCTTTGCTTGTGTGGGCGCTTGCTTCTTGTTCCCAATACCACTGAGAAGAGTAGGAACCACTTTCAGGTTTTCAGGCTTGGTTGTTGGTTAATTGAAGCTCTTTGTTGTAGGAGTTGAAATTCAGTCAGATCAAAATTCACATTGCCCAGTCTGACCATGATTGCTCTTGTTTCCGAAGGGTTTCGCTCTTCAAACTCGCTCAACTGTTGGTTCATTGCGTTGGCCAAAGGTTCACCGAGACTCAGAAGTTGAAGCAACGAAATGGTGTCAAAATTGTCAATAAGGTTGAATGAAACTCTTGCTCCTGTTGAACAAACAAAAGGTGAGAAAAAAACGTTTTTCCATTGGCTTTGGAAGCCTTTTTGCAGCCATCACTTCAGAGAGTGAAGGTGAATGAATTCATTATGCACTATGCTGAAAATGTAGAGAAAAGTATTTGGGTGTGTAGAATGAAAAACTATGTTACTTGCTATGGTATTTTGGATGACCCATATCTTGGGAAGTTCCCAAGATATTCGTGCACTTTCACTTCGGATATCTTCAAACGTAGTCGTAGAAGTATCTCACCAAGTTTGGTGCGAATCTAGAGCTTCCTTGATATCTCATTGGAGGAAGACTTCTAGACCTTGTGGGTACTCTCGGAAGGAGTAGTCTGTCCTTCTTTCCTAAGGTACGAACCTATAGGACTATCAATAGTACGTATTGTATTGTATTGCCTTTTTCTAGCTAGAAGTGCCCTTACTACCTAGGACTCCTCTACTGTCATGAGACGGTATACTGCACTTGGAAACGAGGTAGTAGAAGGGCCTGATTGTGGGACTCCCAAACTATCCACCATCTTTGCCACATCCAACAGATGAGCGCCTGAGTCCACTTGTGTGCGCGAATCTGGGGTGGGGCTGTATAGCGGGGCCCGGGTATCGTGATGGAGGAGTAATGGGATTGCATGTGATGGGTCCAAGCTTTGGGAATGCACCCGAAACTGACTCGCAGAAGGCCGATTGTTACCGCTGCCGCGGCAAGATGATTCTGGGTTGTGTTCCAGTGGGGCGGGATGGGAGGGGGAACCTCACTGGCTCGGTGTTTCCAGGTCCACCAAATCACTCTTTGGAGCCCTGTGCATGACATTCTGCTGCAGAGTTCTGTTAAAAGGGCGCGTTTGTCGTCTGGGGTGTGGGGCTGGAGGGGACAGTTGGCGAGGTGTCGGGTAGTTTCTTCCTGGGCCATGCATCGGGGGCACAATGAATGAGGCCATGCTCCTCTTCTTAACATATTTCTCCCGATGGGAAGTTGGCTCGCCGCCAGTTTGACCACCCATCTCCAGCGATGATTAGGGAGGACTCTTCGTGCTGTCGCGATATCGTCAGGGTCCCAGGTGGTCCATTGGTGCTCGTGTAGACGGTTATTGCGTTGCCACCAATGATGGAGGCGGGACAGTCGGAGGAGGTGGCCTAAATGGCTGGGATGAGCATTGGAGATAGGCCCGTGGGGTGAGAGGGATAGGATAGTGGCTTGGGGGTTAGTTGGGAGTGTAGGTGGTGGTTCGGACGGAGGAAGACGTTGTAGGCGTTGTCCTGCCAATTGGTCTACTCGTTCATTAGCCTGGGCAAGGAAGTCCAATTGATCCCAGGCCTTGGTTCGACTTTGGTGGCCTTTGACGTGTTGGTAGTGGATTTGTAGGTCAGCAAGATGAGACCTAAGTTGCCAACATTGAGACAAAAGGTCCCAGCACGGTTGGGAGGGGGAAGGGGGTTGGGTATTGGTAAGTGCTTGGGTGCCCGCCGCGATGTTATCACAGGCGATAGTGATTTGTCCAGAGAGTGGCCGTTGGAGTTGGAACTGGACGCTGCACAGGACGGTCAAGATTCCGACGATCCCCCCTATTTCACTCCTGTAGGCGGACTGATCATGGGTATTGCCTGGGGTCACATTGGTACCTTCTCCCCATAGTTTATGGAGCGAATGGGCATGGTATAAAGCGAAGGCTGCTGTGCCCCGGCCATTGGCATATGATCCATCCGTACACGCAATGGCGAGGAGGAAGGTAGTAGCCTCCTGGGGGACCAATTGTTGGGAGTTGCGATAGCTCCATTGGGAGGTGCTCCAGGCAAGGTGTTGGAGTAGGTTTGGCAAGGGCATCCCTGGAGGGTGAATGGTTGGTGGGATCGGAGGTGGGGTGTCTGGGTTTGGGGCGTGGAAATGACCAAAGTACCGAAGAAGAAATTCCGGAGATAACCAGCCTATGGCCGGGATAGCTGTGGCTGGAGGTACTGTGAGGGTGCTGGGCACTCGTGGTAGGTTGCGACGATCGTTGGGTAGGGCTCGGATCAGGAGAAAGGACTGCCAAGGTGCAGATAGGGAGAGACGGGCGTAGATATGATTGGAAATGGGATCGTACTGGCAGAGGAGGGGCAATTTAGAAGTTGTTGGGGCAATCCAGTGGTGGAGGGGTTGACGGAGGCGCTCCTGCCGGGGCTGTGTCGTCAGAAAGCATTTTTTGATGGCTGAGTTCCAAAGCTGCCAATGTTGGGGTTGGAGGGGACCTTGGTTAGGGTACTCCCACTGGTGTTGGGAAGGTGAGGACCACGAATTCGGGGGCTGTCCTGTAGATAGTCCCGGGATCACTCGGAGGCCATAGCCGTCGACGATGTCAGACAATGTAGTAACTTGCAGAAACAGGCGGCATCGGTTGAGGATGTTGAGTTGCGAACTACGGAAGCCTGCTGCGATGAACGCTGGGATCAGGAACTGATCGTGTTGACGATAGAGCTGGAGAGACCCAATGTTTGGTGCTGGTAACTGGAGTTTCCAATTAATGGCCGTTTGAAGGAGATGAAGTAACCAACACGGCGTGAGGGAAGGGCGATTGGATGGAGAAGTGGTTGTTAAACATTCCCAAATGGAAGGGAAACCGGATTCCAAGGTTAGAGCTTCCCATGAGGCTCGTAGCAGTTGGCCAGTGATGGAGGGTGTGGAGACATGTTGGAGGAACATAGAGGTTTGCAGGGAGATGGCCGTGACCTCAGTGTCTGGTAAATCAGCTCCGAGCACCCCGGTAGGGCCATAAAGTAGGGCGCGATTGAAGGTGCGCACGAAGCCTGCTTTGGGCAAGGTGTAGCGGAGGACGGTTTGCATGAGTGTGTGATGCTGGGCAGGGGACAAGCACAAGGCTGGTAGAGGGTATTCCAATTGTTTGAGGATGGTTGTTTTGAGGGCATCCCATGTTTCATGATGGCGAAGGGAGCTGACTCGTATGGCGTTGGCCCATTTGGCGGCCTTGGATCGGAGTTGCTCAAAGGCTGTTGAGTCATCACTCGTTGGAGATAAGGCGACACCTAGAGTAGAGAAAGCCTCGTCAACTTCTTTGCGAGATAGGGTTTCCAGAGCATCGTCGTAATTCCGAACGGTGAGGGAACCTGGGGAGTCCGTGATCGTTGCATAGCGCCAGGAGCCATCCAAATTCCATTTGAAATCGATGAGCCACCAAGCGCATTTGGATGCATTTAGTGCCCCGCCTGAAGTACGTACAAGGGATTCCCAGCACTCCAGTTCAAGTTGGGCTTGGCGAACGACATCGTGGGTGGGTGCCTTGATATGCAGTCCGGTCTGCACGAGGTCGGTGTCATCTACAAAGGCAAAACCGACAAGGCTCACCTCTTCTTTCGAGAGACTTGATTTGAAGAATGTCCCAAAGCCCGCTGCCTTTAGGGAACGTAACAAGGGAGTACTGACAACTGCCCAGATCATGGGGCCGGCACCGTTGCCTTGATATATACTCCCGCAGGGGACCAGCCAAGAGTCACCACCAAAATGCAGATCTGAATCACCGTAGGCAGTGCGAACGTTGTGGGTCATGCGTTGAAGGGTTGTGAAGAGACAGGTGACCTCTGAAGGGTGTACCCCCTGGGCTTGGAGTGCAAGGCTGGCGAAAGCATGGTTTATTCGGTCGTAGCAACTTTTGAGATCGTTCGAGCATACCACTAAGGTCTGCCGGTGTTGTCTAGCAAGATCCATTGTGAGCCGTTTGTTGAGTGCATGGTCGATTGCTCGGTGTCCTTTTCTGCTGCCGTATTGTTCGGGTGCGAACGAAGAATTCAGTTCCCCCCAATGGGAGAGTCGCCGGGAGAGGATTTTGTTGCCGAAGTTGAAATGGCTGTCGAGCAGGACAATGGTACGTAGGTCTGGTGTCTTGAGGCTATTTGCTTTCTTCTGGAGTTCCACATCTGTACCGACACGCCAACGGTTGTATGGGTAGCCTGTGCGCCATGGGAATGCAGCATGTTGAGCCAAAAAATCTGCCACCTTGTCATCCGTAGCTCCTGCCTTGCATTGGGCGAATGTGGGTCCGTGGGGGGAGCATCCAGTGTGATCCTTCATTTTTCGCCATCCGGTTTGATATTCGTCAGTGGAAATGCCCGGAGCGGGGAACGGAAAACGGGGCAGGGGGTTGACCGAGAATTGTTGGAGAGCCTGTTGAGTGGTTGGAGCAACATCGGGGGAAAAGCTGTAGGAACCTTGGAGTATGAGCTGTGCTGCTTTGGTCGTGGCCATAGTTCCTAATTCGTGGCGGAGTGAGCCTCGCGTTAGGGGGGGGGTGCCGTCGGATTGTGTGAATTTTCGTTCGTTTTCCTCGAGGCAGGCGCGTTCAATGTCGGTTTTCTCTGTCTTGTCTTCCCACTGGGTACCATTCCAGGCTTGGACTCTAGTCAGGCCAGCAAAACGTTGTTTGCCGATGGCTTGCTTGATGCGCCTGAAGTGATGGCGTATCTGTTCGCGACTGACCAATTGGCGGAGTTCTCGGGCTCTAGCATGACATTCTTTGGGATTGGCATCGTTTGCAGGGGTCCCATCAGGCTGGGGGTTGTCGGGGTGGGCCCGGGCAGCTGCCAATTGTTCTAACCAGGAAGCGCGATGTTCCACTCCTTTGGCACGCTCCTGAAGGAGAGCTTTGTGGGCCTGTTGAAGGTTGGAGAGTATGGTCTCAGTGGGTAGTTGTCGAAGGTCTTTGAGGCGGGAGGAAATGTTGGCCTTTTTCAACCATCGCTTGACAACGTGGTTGTGCATTCTGAATGGCGGAGAGCGGTGTTCACGAAGAAGTCCCGTCCAGACTCTCCCAGCATAAATAAGTTGGGAGATGGCTGGGGTGAAGGGGATGGGTTTGGTAAACGCTTTCCGGCATCGCCTGTCGGCATATCGATGAGCGTCCATGTATAGAGTGTCGAGGCTTTCTGCCCTTTGTTGGAGATCCTGGGGGAGGGGAAATTCCGCAGCCCGTGAGAGAAGAAATTGCATTTTTCGGTAGCCATCATGGGTGGTCAGATAGTGGTCCATGGCCGAAGTGTATGCCTGGTAGACCCGTGGATCATGGGAGGTGCATCGGTTTCGGATTGGGGAGAGGAGAGGAATTTTTCTTTGTCCCAATAACAATTCCATATTCACATCGATCCACAAACAGGAATGGTCGGCTCGAGGGGTACCTACAGCTGACTTGGCTGCCACGTAACCAGAGGAACTGGGTTGGAGGATGGGGGAACCAAAAATGCCATCCAACGTGGTCGAGCCCCGATTGTAGGTCTGCGGGGATAGCTCTTGTGTGGAGGGGTGTCGTCCTGATTGATCGGTGATGAGGTTGTGGAGGTTACATTGGTCCAAGAACCTCGAAATCTCTGGTCCGTAAACGTCTTCATTGCAATCCATCATGAGAATCACGAGGTGGTTCTGGTCATGAAGCTGTTGTATGAGTAGTTGGAGGTCCTGGAGGGTGGCTTGTCTGGGGTGGCGATCAGTTCCCGACTCGGCAAAAAATGTGCTTTGTTGCCGGAAGGCATTTCGAAGTCCTGTAGAAGCATTGCTTTCGCAAGGCCTGTAAGCCGTGATGATACTGAGGCGTCGGTCCCCTGTTCCTCTAAATGTCTGATGGATCCAACGTCCTAGGCCAGTTGGGTCCGGGGTAGATGAGTGGTGTCTTAGAGCTGGGTGTCCCCGGGCAATTTGGCTACAACCTCCCCATTGTTTTTTGGAGGTACAGCGGAAATGTCTGTTGTAGGCCACTGCCGAACGTAGGGCTTTGTCTCCTAGGAAGGGAAAGAGTCGGCGTTGGAGGCTCTTGTCCGGGCCCATGCGTGGCCAGTAGATGTTACTTTCAGGGGCCCCGAAAACATCGAAGGATAGGTCGTGAATCCACATAGCCGCGAATTTGTCAGTGGGGTCGTGATTGTTGATGGACCACCCACCGAAGTTTTGCATGCCTATCCTGAGCGTGTCGGGTGACTTGTCTTGGGAGAGTGGGTCACCAAAGGGAGGGGTGTCCATGGTGATGGGTGTCCTGAATGGGGATCCGTGAAGGGGTCTAGCAGCTGGCAACGAAGAGTGGGAGTATGAAGCGAATGTAGATGTATATATATATGTATTTTTTTTTTTTTTTTTGACGGGTGGCTTGGGGACTACTGGCTGTTCGCTGCCTCTTTGTCAAGAGGTGGCTGGGACGGAAGGGTGGCGAGAGTATCAGGAGGACTGCCAGTCCTAGAGGTAGAAGGGAGGTTGGGTGTAGTTGGTTGGTTAATCTGCAGAAGGAGCTGCTGAATCGATGTGGTCAGGGTCTCCACATTTTGGGAGAGCTGGGCCTGTCCTTGGGTCAGAGATGCTGTTGTGGCCTCTATAGATGACATGCGCGACTCGTTGGTTATACTGGATGTGTCGCTGCGAGGATTGTCCTCCAGATAGCGATGACGTTTGTTGGATGAATAAGGGTGGCGGCCAGTAATCGTGGGAGGTAAAGGTGATGTGGCGGAGGTCTCAGTGGTGGAAGTGCCGGAATGTGGGCGCTTGACCGACGAGTTGAAGGATGCCTCCGTTTGGTTGTCGGTGTTCCACCGGTCTTCCATAATCTCATCGTCGCCTTGCGTGGGGTGAAGGTTAGCCTCTTGCTGATCCTTGCCCATCTGGGTGAGGTCAAATACCATATCGGGGTCTGCCGTTAGGATGTCGTCAACCATGACATCCTCCTGGGAGGTTGCTGTACCGGTTCTTGCATCCCATTTCATGCGTTTACCTTCGCGGATAGCCGAGGGAGTAAAAACTTTCTCAAGGTCGCTGGAAATCGTAATCTCCGACTTGGCCTTGGCATACAGCCCTTTCAGCATCGCATCTGCCTCCGACTGTTTGGCAGGGTGGAAGGATACCACATAGCCATCATTATTTCGAGATGGTTCCACAGAGAAAAACAGGGAGGTATGAATGTTGCCGGAGCGTGGAGACATTGACATCATCCACTGATGGAGAGATTGGTTGCAGGTGGTGTCGTCATCGGTGTCTGGCTGCCAGTGCAGTGTCGCTTCAATGTTGAAGATTGTGCGGATGGTTTTAGATTTCATTTGAGAAAGCCAACCATCCTGGCGGCTGCACAAGGAATCATACTTGCCATATGAAGCGGGGTCGGCTAGTTCTTTGATGTGTGGGATAAAACGCAGGCGTAATTGGCGGGGCCAAGTCTTGACGGCGGAGCCATATAACTCGCCGAAGGCATCTTTAACATCAGACTCGTGGGCTGCGGCAGCTTCGATGTGGATGGCTTTTGATTCAATATCCTTGCGGAATGGGCAGGTAGGGCTGAGGATCACCTTTTTCCAACGGAGGGCAAAACGGTCCTTCAAGATCGGTTTGGCTTGGTGGATCGCGTTGGTAAGTGATTCGAGGGACACGTTGGCATGGGAGTACAGTAGCCAGCCGATCATCTTTACATCTGCTGCCTGAATAGATGAGGCATAGATATATTCAGTGCGGGTGCGGAGGAGCCATTGGACTTCGGTAACTAATTCTGGTGGTTTGAATTGGGAGGAAGCCCGGATCCTTGGGTAGACTAAGCCATTTTTGGGGAGGACGTTAGGGAGATTACGAAAGAAGGATCTTAATTCAGATCCAGTTTTCGGAAAATGAGTGTCCTGCTTGGAGATGACGGCTTGTTTCGGGGCTGAGGGGTCGACCGTGTGCAGTTGGAAGGTGGGGTCAATATGTAGCATATCCTGGAACCACTTTTTGCAGTGTGCTGTGATCCTGTCATGTGCCTCTAACACACTGTCTTGGCGGGGACGGGTGGAGTCGGTGACGGTGGGGATATTGAGGCGGATGGAGAAGAAGGAGGGCTCCTGGCGGGGTACGCTCCCCGGGGACGGACCGAAAGTGACTGGTGGTTTAGGGACTGTGGTGGGCTTGGTTGGCTTGGTGGTGTTTTCCTTGTGGTTGGAAAGGAGCTCATCCGATGCTTCAGAGTCTGAAGATTCAGAGAAAGAATCCTGTAGTAGAGACGAGTTGTTTTTGGTGGAGATAGAGCCAGCGGCAGCGGCAGCGGCAGGGGACGGCATTCGGAGGTCCAACTCCGGGTATGCTGGTCGAAGGAAGGGGATCAGGTTGGGATGGTTGGAGGGTACCTCACTCTGTCTTTTGATGGGAATTTTAAGATGGAAGGAGCAGCTGTGGCAGATCAACTTGCAGTGACCATGGTTAATCTTTCTGGGGGATATTTCTCGAATTTCCAATCCACACTCCGTATGAGCAGCAAAGGCACACACTGCGCACCGATGGCGGGGGGTGAGAGGAAAGGAAGAAT
Organism: Nitzschia putrida; assembly: GCA_016586335.1. Classification (NCBI taxonomy): domain Eukaryota; phylum Bacillariophyta; class Bacillariophyceae; order Bacillariales; family Bacillariaceae; genus Nitzschia; species Nitzschia putrida. The sequence goes on along the minus strand of BLYE01000037.1, from coordinate 212,839 downwards.
TGCGGTGATTGCAGTGGTGTCCGGCAGCACAAACGTCGCGTTGTTGTGTGATGACTGGTGCCTCCGGAGTAAGATCTCGTGGACTGCCAGGATGGTAGCCGATCTTGGTCAAAAAGGGATGGGCGTGTTTGGTTCCAGGATCCGTAGGTAAAACGGATTGTTTAAGAGCTTTGGGGTTTTTTGATTTCTTGGATGGGGTCTTGCTAGAGCTAGCCATCGTGTTGAAAGGTAGGGAAGTTGGCTGTTGAAATGGGGGTTGCGAGGGGTTGCTGTTCACATAGGTTTCGTACTAGTTGTTACGAGGGAGAGTTCTGTACTAGTGCTACTTACGTGTTGCTGATGTCTACGAAGGGCGAACTCTGGTCAGAATGCTACTAATGCTGGCTGCTGGCTGGTGGCCAGGTGACTGGACTGTAGTGTCCTCCTGGGGTGCTCTTAAGAACATTGATCGTTGATCCTCTGGGTCAATGACAGCATCAAGATTGTATGGCTTGACACTTGACAGGGGCTCTAGGCTTGTGGGCTTGTGGGCTTGTGGGCTTGCAGGCTTGTTGGTGTCACAGTGATGGTGGCAAGGCAGTCGTCGTTCGTCGTGGTGCCCTCCTGCTGCACCAATCATAGCCACAGCTCAAGCCATTCCTGGTCTTCCAATTCCAGAGTCTGTGGCTTGTGGCTTCTCTGCTTTCTTGCTTGTACAGCTCCTCCTGTCCCTTCTTCTGGCTAGTTCAGTGACAGTTGCAGCATCAAGCAAGAAGGAGCACGAGAATGAGGATGAGGATGCCAAGAAGTGCCAAAGAGGAGCAGATGCAGCACCGCCAGACGAAGAAGAAGAACAAGTGCAGGATGATGAGCTGTTGCCACTAGTACTGGATCATAGTACAAGCAGCAGTTGACCATGACCACCATTGGGAGCAAGGAGACACTGCTGAGGCAACGAGGCAACACTGCCACCAGTGGTCAGTGGTGGGATCCCCCCTGTGTTGTTGTTGTTGTTGTTGTTGTTGTTGTTCCCCTCTCTTGCATGGCAAAGATCATTAGTGGTGGAATGAGGATGAGGAGGAGGAGGCATGGTGGCAAGCAAGAAGAACCAACTCTCAAGAAGATAATCCAGTGGTGGTGGTGGTCAGCATTCAGCATGGCAGTTCTTGTCTGGTGGTGGGTGCATGGTACATGCCGATGAGGGATGATGAACAAGACGAAGGAGTTGTATCTTCTTTGCCTTTCCCTTGTTCCTAGTTGCATTACTACTACAGCTCCAGCATAATCTTGAAATCCATGCTCAGCAGCAGTCACCAGCAGTCACCACCAGCTAGTACTACCAGCTGTTCTTGTAGTAGTAGTAGTAACACCACTCCTGGCAGTAGTTAGTTAGGAGTTAGTTAGTTAGTTAGTTAGTAGTAGTAGTAATAGTAGTAGCCTAGTAGATGTACATGTACAATTTGTTGTACAGTGCTGGTACTGGTACTGGTACTGTACTGTTTAGGATGTATGCAACATGCAACGAGTTGTTGGGTGGTTATCATAGTTCCTGCACGTAGTGCAGGAACTATGTCAGACTATTTTATGGTTATTTCTAGACTTCCGGGTTTCATCATGCAATTCTGTCTTGGTTTGGGTCCACTGCTGCAGGAAGACTCTTAGGGTCATCCCACCAGAACAGTGTTTGAGAGGTGTGCCCATCTCTCTTGAGTTTGCGCCCTTCAGCGACTAACTCATGAGAGAGAGCAAACTTCTCCAACGTGGTGCGCCGCTTGCGAATGTAATGGCCTAGGCTCTTCAGGCCAGCATTGCGCAGGGCTTCCTCCGGGGACCGATGCCACCAGCTACCATCTGGTTGGCGTTGGATGTGGCAGCCTGTGATTTGTCTCGCCACATGGTTGTGGAAAGCAATCGCAGGCACCAGAGTCTCGGCGGTGGCCACCCAGGTCTCACTTCCGTATAGTAAGTTCGCCATAGCCGTTGCCTTATAAAAATTAGCACGGGTTCTGGGACTGGCTCGCTCATAACGGAGAAGGCGTGAAAACCGGGCCCAAACTTGACGAGCCTTCAAGAGATTGTGGCGAACTGCTGCAAGACTAGTACAGCCATCATTCTCACTAGGAGGGATGTAGGCACCTACTAGAACAGTTCGGGGACTACCAGATACTAGTTTGCAGTGCATCACATTAGGACCAAAAGCCGGAGGGCTCTCGTTAGTACTCCAATGTGGGCTACTGTGCCATGCAATGGCCACCCCCCATTGGTGAGGAGAGACAGCAGTGCTGGCCACAATGGAATAACATTCGGCTTGCCTAGGGTATGTCCCATCATGGAACTTGGTCTCGGTACAGACTATAATGTTGTGTTGCATACTATGGCTACTGACATACAGTGCATGTTCCAAAGAATGACCATTCCTGCCAGTTAGCAGATTCTGTGTTGCAATCCCCCTAAGCAAGAAGCCTGGATGATGAATGGCTTGTGGCAAAGAAGGCACAGGGCATGGACTTGCTGGTGGGCTAGGAGGAGGAGGTCTAGCTTGGGGTCACAGTGGCCTTGGGGGGCTCTGAGGAACAGGTGGTAGTGGAGTGGTGGTGGCCGCAGCTTCTCTGCCTGCATGTGTGCAGTCTGATGGTGAATGGAGAAGTAGCATAACTGTGTGGGCAAACGCTTAGGAGGGAGGGTTCAACCTTGGGGAACATTGTAGTGTGGGGCGTGTCTCTTGGGGTCGAGGTTCAGGCTGACCCCTACTACTAAGTTTCCAAGAAAAGAAATGGAAGGTTTGTGACAACCAGTCCGAGGGTGCCAACAAGCACCACTTGGCCAACCTTGCCGCAGACAAGTCTCCTCCTGCGGATGAAAAGAAGAAGGAAGGGAAGGATCAAGATGGTACTTCGAAGCTCAGCAAGCCGCATCCAACTTCATTGCTGCCATTCAAAAGAACATGAATGCCTTGGCAAAAGACCTCAATCATTGACTCCTTGGGGTGCCATCACCGTTTGGAGATGTCATCTCGCCCATATTCGGTCACTTCATCTTGATGATGATGGGACAGGACTGGGTGGAGTTTGTTTGGATGTTGTGGTCCAGTGGGTTGATTGTTAAGTTGTGGGAGCTCTTCATGATGTTCTCAATCTCCCTACCAAACCGCAAACCTCCTATACCGAAGCCTCATGATCCTCAAAGCCTGGTGCGAAAGAGACACAAGAGACTCAACGGCCCCTCTTGTGATCACTCTTGCAACAGGTTTTCTCCTCCTACCTTCTGGTCGAGCTCCAACCAATGGACATTGCCGCCGTCACTCTCAAAGACCCTCTGTGCTCCAAGATCCAAAACTCCTGTCAAATGATCAACCTGGCAAGAGTCCGACATCCTGCTGGGCACCTCGAACTCATGAAGACCTGTTCTCCGAGCTCACCCAATATGGACATGGCTTCTTGTATCGCAGCGACCCGCAGTTTGAAGCACCGTATGGGGTGAGTCTTGATGATTTTGTGAAAGACCTGGATCTGCTGAAGCAATGGACCCAGATCAAAATGCTGTCCTCGACAATGGGAATACTACGTACCTCTCCCAGCAAAGAGTATCTCAAGCAAGCAACTGATGAAGAAGCACAACGTTTGCGAGTAATGTACATTTCATCAATGGATGTCTCCAAGTTGCGAAGTTTTAAGTGTCCGTGGGAACCAGAGGCCAGTCAAAGTCTTCGTGTGTACTCGTGCGCATGTGACCATGAGATTCCTATTGTGATCGACACAGGGGCATCGGTATCCATCTCCCCAAGACGTGAAGATTTTGTCAGGAGCATCAAAATGACCTCCAACAGTCTTCAAGGTCTCAATGGCACCTCTACAGCAGTCAAAGGAGTCGGAACAATTGCATGGACGATCTGTGATCTATTTGGAGTTACGAAAACGATCAAGACCAAGGCCTAGTACTGGGTGCCTGAGGACGCTACTATCCGGCTGTTCTCGCCCCAAGGGTAGTACTTCCAGGAGGAAGCCAGTGGAAGCTGCGTCGTTAAACCACTCAGGGTGGATCGAAACTTGCCAAACGGGACCACTCTCCAGTTCGTCCCGTATGCTCCAAACAACTTACCTCTTATGCTTATTGGAGATGAAGATGCTGCTGTTGATCTAGATCCTGAAGAGATTCAGCAATGGTCATCCGATGAAGTGGCAAGTTGCTTGGCAGTAACAGATGAAAACAATCAGAATCTGACTACTATGGCAGAGAAGGAGTTGTTCTTGTTACTCCATTGTTGCCATGAGCATGCCAATCTCGGATGGATCCAGATCTTCCTCAGTCAACCTCGCGATAGCAGTCAACCTACTTTACCATGCAAGCATCGAGCAACTGCAACGACCAGTCGAAAGATCTTGTGCACTGCGTGTAACCTGGGCAAAGCAAAGAGCCGTTCTCCATCAGGCACATTGCAAGTTGTCCAGCATCCTGACCCAATCCGAGCTGAAGACTTGAATCCTGGAGATTGTGTTTCGATTTATATCTTCCAGTCAGCAACTCCTGGAACAAGGACTCTGGGCAATTGAGCCTCGAACAATAGGTTTGCAGGTGGCACCATCTTCTGTGACCACACAACCTCGCTAATCTATGTTTGCAAGTCAAGCTTCACTCAAAGGAGGAGTCGAGACAACGATGCCCAAGCAAAAGTTTGAGCAGTGGGCTGCGGAACAGAATGTTCCCAGGATCGAGGCCTACCGTGCAGGCAACAAACCTTTCGCTAACAAGACCTTTCAAGCCGACATTGACTCACTTGGACAGTCGATTTCATTTAGTGGAGTCGGTGCCAAGCACCCAAATGGAGTGGCAGAGAGATCCATTCAAATCATCTCGAATTAGGCCAGAACAATGTTGCTTCATCAAGTTCTTCATTGGCCAGACCAAGCCAACCTCTCGCTATGGCTTTTTGCATCAGAACTTGCAGTCTATATTTGGAATCAGCCTCTTGGATTGTTCACAAGGATGAAGGATCCTGGGTATGCGAGTCTCCAGTCTCTCCATGTCTGGGGATGCCCAACCTATGTTCTGGATGCACCTTAGTACAAGATGGAAAGAAGCTGCCAAAATGGTCCCTGAGAGTGAGACATGGGGTCCTCTATTTGGGTTTGTCGAATCAACATTCATCAACCATGGTTTGGGTGATGCACACTGGAATGAAGAATGTCAGTTCACAATTCCATTTCATGTGTGATGATCATTTCAGTACAGTGGTATCACCAGAAGGTCTCGAGTAGGAGCAGTTCAGCCACAGAAAGTGGGGGACTCCTTGATTGAGACTGGCTAGTACAAAGCTCCTCTGTGGGAGGAAGCAGATGAGTCGATAGATGGAGGTCTAGTCAGGCTACCTAATCTATCGGATGACTGGTTGTCCCCAAGAGAGAAAGAGATTCGGAAGGACAGATCCAGGCAGATCACTGAAGCTCAGCATTAGAGGGAGCTTGAGTCTGTATCTCGAGGCTCGGCGCCCACTGGACAAAGAATGACTCCATCAGCACAAGTTCGGCCTACCTCAAATCCCAATCTGCCTTCGTTATGAACGCCAAGACACAGCATAAGACAGGCACAGCCCTCGTTGTCTCTTCCACAACTGCAAGACCCATTTCGGACACCGCCTGCTCCTTTGGTGCCCTGTGCTGTCCAACCCTCTCATGGTCCGCCAAGGACAGTTTGGTTTGAGGATGAAACAGAGGTGTCTCCCATCACCAAAATTCCCAATCGGACTCAAGCATCAGAGGGAGCACTCACTCCCATTCGCCAACCTCGCTTCACTCCAGACAATCCACAAGATGGAACCCCACTTCGTCGCTCATCGCCTTCAAAGACAATTGGACCCAGTGAATGAAGAAAGTACCTTCAGAGATCTCAGTGGAGCTTCCAGTCCGTTGACTGGTTCCATACAGGGAGATCAAGGGAGCGAGTTGACTTTATCCCTGACACCCCCTTGCTTACATCACCTCCAAGAGAGCCTCGAAGAAGTGCTCAACTTTGTCAACTGTGAGGAAATTTGTCAGAATCTCATTGGAACAAGTGTCGTTTTGTGGTCCTCAATGCTCGGTTTCTGGCAGCTCTCATGGGAACAGACATTGGAGACCCTACAGTCTCATGCCTTTGCAGCACTCTGGAATTAAATGGAATGGAATATTGATTTTTCAATGGACACTCAGGAATGGACTCATCCTCTGATCCTTGCGGCCAGGACGCACAACAAGGACAATCCATCCTGGGAAGAGGCGATGAATGGACCTCTGGCTGAAGGCTACATGAAGGCTGCTGAGAAAGAAATCTCAACTCTCAGAGACATGGAAGTTTGGGACATCATCAATCTTGAAGCCTGGATGGACGTTCTCCCATCAACATGGGCATTCAAATGCAAGCGATTTCCCAATGGCTCTGTTTGAGGAAAGCTGAAGGGAAGGTTCTGATTGAGAGGAGATCATCGTCAGATAGACGGAATTGATTTCAACTTGCAGACAGTGAACTCACCAGTTGTTGGTTGGGAAACCATTCGGTTGATGCTAATTCTCAGCATTGTCCTGGAACTGTGCATGAAGCAGGTTGACTACACTGCCGCTTTTGTGCATGCTCCCATTGGTGACATGGATGTGTATGTGGACATGCCGTGCGGATTCTCTGAGCCCGGCGGAATGATCTTGAAGCTGAAGAAGTCCCTTTATGGTCTCAAACAGGCACCGAAGAATTTTTACACTTCATCTGAATCAAGTTTGAAGAGTCAGGGTTCAAGTGCAACGAAGAGGTGGACAGGTGCCTATTTATGAGCGAACACTGTGTTTGTTTAGTTTATGTGGATGACATGTTGTTCTTTTCCCCTGATTACAAACACATCGACGAAGCCATACAGTCCCTCAAGGACAAAGGAGTCTAGGTGGAGATCGAAGACTATGTGGCAGGCTTTCTCGGAGTGCATATTGACAGGGAAAGTGAACCTGGGGCAATCAAAGTGACCCAGTCCGGATTGACCAAGCGAATTGTCGATGCATTGATGATGGAGGGTCTGCCTCACAAGGAAACTCCAGCAGCACGGGAACCGCTTTCAAAGGACCCCAGTGGCGATCCACCAGACTCTGTCTTCTCCTATCAATCAGTGGTTGGAATGATGCTCTACCACTCTTGGCACTCCAAGCCCTCCATTCAGTTTGCTGTTTCGCGATGTGCTCAGTTCGTTCACGCGCCAAAGCAGTCTCATGAGAAGGCGCTTGTGAGAATTGGCCAGTATCTCAAGGGAACAATTGATGAAGGACTTACCTTGATCATACTGACAAGCAGCTACTACAACCTTGATTGTCTCGTGGACACCAACTTCGCTGGCTTATACAATCAAGATGAAGTCCATGACCCTTCAACAGTCAAATCAAGAAGGACCGGCTTTGTGATCACTATTGCTGAATGTCCTGTTGTTTGGGTCAGCAAATTACACACCGACATTGCATTATCCACAACGGAGAGCGAATGCAATGCATTGTCTACATGTATGAGGACACTCTTGCCTCTTAGAACCTTGTTTGAAACTGTTGGAGAAGTTGTTGGAATCTCTGCTGACATGATGACCACTTTCAAGAAGACAACTTGGCAGGACAATCAAGGCTGTTTGAAACTTTCCAACATGGAGCCCGGCCTATACTACACTCCTCAGTCGAAGCATTATGCGGTCAAATATCATTGGTTTCGTTGACACACACTTGGTTGCTAATCGCACTACAATCGAGTATGTGCAATCAGAAAGCAGACATTTTGAAGAAAGGACTCCCAGCAGATCGCTTCAAGAAGATTCAGAAGATCTTGTGTGCTTGTGTGGGTGGTAGCTGACCAATTGGACAAGAGGGAGTGTTGGGATAGTGGGTATGAGGCCTGGCCTTAGTATGCTGTCGTTCTACATCATCCTCATACGTCACCCTCAGATCACTGGTCAGGAGTCGCACCCTACTTGGTGTCGGTTGGTCCGTCCTCACCACATCAGCCGTCTACGGATCACTGAATTCCCATTTAGTTTAGTTAATATATTCGTTTGTTTTGACACTGTGGTGTCAAGTCTAGGTTGAATCCTTCTGATTCATACAAGACCTCCAGGCATACATATCTAGTCTTGGACTTTAGGAATATCCAGAACCCTGGATCAAGTCCAATCTCATTACATTTCTTAGGATAATCTTATAGTTTGATCAATTCTAATGTCAACAATGCCTACAAAGTCTATCAGGAGTGTCTTGCTACTACTCGCAAGCCACCTTCAATCACATCTCCTCCTCCCCTCAAAAGTCTCCAAGCAAGTCCAGTGAGCTACTGGATAGAGTACCAAGCTAAAATCGTCTTAGCTTCGCACCACCCAGCTGGTACTCCCACATGACACATGACAGATGCGGAGCAACAAAATGTGGATGCACAACGCGACACCTAGCTCCTACCGATGCGAATGAGGAGGGATCATTGGCACTCTCACAGGTGTCATTGCCATCCATCACCAACAACAGGCAATTGCACCAAGGGGTTTACTCACCATCTACTGGTGCGACAATATTGCAGCTGGCTGGAAACACCATCACGCCTCCCTGAGTACCGCTACAAGGGTCTGATGTTGACCTCCTGTCCATGGTTCATCAGTTGACAACCATGATCCCATGCCAACTTTGTTTCGAACTTGTCCAAGCTCACCAACTCAAGGATTGGGAGGAGCTCACTACGATGGAGCAAGCCAAGAATGAACTGATGAATTACCACCAAGCAAAACTGTGGTGGGAACATTGCAACTCATTAGCTACAGCCCTGCAACCACCAATACAGATCCCCGGCATCCTGTATCTCAAGGACCTTCCTTGCACTCCTGTGGGTAGGGCTCCAATCGTATTGACCCTACTAGGCCGCTGAAGCCTCCAGCAACACTGGATTTCCTCAGGCAAATACACCCTCCAGCAAGTCAGGTCCTGGGACACTACCGCCATCAACAAATGTCAAGCTCTTGTCTCCCAAGAACAATTTCATGGCATCTGCCAACACTCGCTTCTTCCCGCCAGGCTGCAACCGGCCCTTTGCAGATCGGTTTGGTGCATTGAATTCGTCAAACAACGAGCTGATCTGCCACCAGGTTTCCATATCCTGTTCCTTTTGATCATCGGCATATAGGAAAGGGATCCATCGCTTTAGCTGCTGAAAGCGTGCCTTTGACATCAGATCACTCTTGTTCACACAGGTACCATATCCCTTGGGCGCTTTCGTTTCCCATAGATTGCCACCAGCAACGCCTTTGAGCCTTGCAATTAGCAATAGGCCATGGAAGATCCAAAACTCATTTGGAGATATGAGTTTTATTGGTGGTCTACTTTGAACTTGATGGCGAGTTTCTGTTGTTTCACTTTCACTTTCTCCTGGAGCTTTCGCAGCCCGTGCAGCCCACCCTGGGTCAAGCACAATTCGAGAGTTGATTTTCTTCAAAAGCTCCCGCCAGTCTCCAGGGAATAGGTAAATCAACAAATCCATTGTGTTGATCCTCTTGTTTTTCTTATCATTCATTGGAACAGTTTTTTTCTTGAAATCAAAGTGTATACCATGGGACTCGGAGCCCATGATCTCATCAATAGGCTCAATGTCAACCTCGTAGCGACGAAAATCACGGCAGACTTTCCAAGTTGCTTGTCTGGTTCCACTTGCGTTTGAAATTGAGATTTCTTTCCCAATCAGCGTACGTTTTTCCATTTCATATTGTCTTTGATGATCCATGGCAACATTGTCTGGAGTTTCATAGGCTTCCTGGACAGCATCAGCAAGCATTGCAGCGTCATCCAAGAAGATGTCTTCTTCTGCATCACACTCCTCGGCACCATCAGCACAGTCTTCTTCAATCATTGGTTGATTTGAATCCTCACTTTCATCATCAGAAGATTCACTATCTGCTGGTGGTGGCAATGTTCTTTGAGAGTGGCGAGGAGGAGCAACCACTTGCTCTGGTGGCTCATTCTCATCTTCGTCTGACACGCCTTGTTGTGGTTGTTCTTGTTCTCGTGGTCGTGCTCCTGGTTGTTGTTCTTGTGCTGTACCAGGTCGATGGTCACCACCAGGAGAAGGAGGAGTTCTTAAAACTGCTGACCCTTGCGAGTCAATGTACCGAAGGAGGGCAACAGAGCCTCCTTGGATGTACACAGTGGGAGAACGCAAAATGACATCAACATCTTCATCAGTCATTGTCCTTCTTCAGCCTGCGTTCTGTTGTTCTCTTTCAATCTTCAGTGAGTTTCTGTGATGATCAGCAGCTTTCCCTATCTCATGCCAATACACAGTACAAGTTTTTTCACCAGAAGATTTCAATACAGTTCCAAAGAGTCTTGCTCACCTTCATCTGGTTCGTCTGCCATGACCATTTGGGTTGTCATCCTCGTTGTCGTCCTTGTGGCCTCCAGTTCGTGCCACTGGCTCCAGTGGTCCAACTGTGGCACTGACCCGGCTTCCAATTTGGATGAGAGAGTCTGTCATGGTAGTATTGACAAAGTATTAGAACAAGTTGTGAATCCAATGGTGTGATTGTCCAAATTGTGAGTGTGATCGGCTCGTGTCGGAACAAAATATCGTTCCACCCTATTCAGTCATGAGTAAACTTGACTGAATGATGTGATAGATTAGAGACAATTATCTGAAACAAAAACTTGGAATATTGCTTTTCTCTATCCAAAGAAATAGCCTGCAAAGTTTGGTCTTCATTAAATTGAGTTTTACCAACTTAGGGGTCATCTAGATTCAAGACCTAGGTATTTTTACATCCTGTACGTACGAAATGTACCACATCCTACACGGTGCCCTCGTGGGCACGACCCATTTTTCAGGCCTGGCGCAGCACAAAAAATGGCCAAAACCACCATTGGTAGTGGTACATGGCAACTTCTCAAAACTACCTTTTTATAGGAAAAGTTACCTAGGCGTAAACTAGAGAAGAAGTAGAATAATACTAAAAAGGAACAACAAAAAAATGTCTTCTAGAAAAAATATATGACTTTCCAAAGTCTGGCTTTCGTGGGGTGCCCTCGTGGGTCACCAGTCACCAGTGCCCACGTGGTGCGCACTTCCACACTACTAGGCACTAGCTACTACTATTAGAGTAGTACTAGCTAGGCAACATTCTTGGGAGTTTTGCACTATACCTAGTATGTTGGTTTCATTGATGCAAGATAGCTCTCATCTCTGAGTATTTTGCTTCCTAGAGATGGCTTAACTTAGATTGAGATGTATTGAAACGCGCACGAAATGTTGTTTCAAACTTGAAACAGCAAAATTGCCTGAGGCGTGCAGGTTTTTGTACGAGTTTTGCGTAGAAAGCATCATGCGGGATTCGACACGTCCGTCCGACATCGGTTGACCACTGGTACGTGCGTCCCCCGTCCGTCGGGCCCACCACGTCCAACGCAGGTTATAGTAAGGAGGTAAACACGAATTTGTTCTTGGCTGCCCTCCAACCATGATTCACAAAATTCTCGGGTTGTCGTAGTCAGTAGTGCAATTACTGTCATCGTCTGTAAACACCATGGGCCCTCCTCCAAGTGATGATGTTAAGATTGGTATGTGAATTAGCAGTGAATTTGGTTCCGGTGGTGCAATGTCAGTGGTTTTCTGACTTTTGTTCCTTTCGTTGTCGTTGTTCAGTGATCATGCGCACCGTCGGTGGTGAAGTCGCTCCTGCTTCTTCCCTCGCTCCCAAGATTGGTCCTCTTGGTTTGTCTCCCAAGAAGGTTGGTGAAGATATCCAAAAGGCCACCAAGGACTGGAAGGGACTCAATGTCACTGTCAAGTTGACTGTTGTCAACCGTCAAGCCACTGTTTCCATGATCCCTTCTTCCAGCTCCCTTGTCATGAAGGCCTTGAACGAGCCTGTTCGTGACCGCAAGAAGGTCAAGAACGTCAAGCACAACGGAAACCTCACCTTGGACCAAGTCATCGACATCGCCAAGGAGATGCGTGAGCGATCTGGAGCCAAGAAGCTTGCTGGAACCGTCAAGGAAATCTTGGGAACTTGCAACTCCATTGGATGCACTGTCAATGGAGAGTCTCCTCGTGACATTCAACAAGGAATTGATGACGGTGAGGTCGAGATCCCTGAGAACTAAGCAGTAAATTAGGGAGTTCACTTTCTACACTACAGTTACCATACTCTTATTTCAGCTTTTATCTCAACTTTTATTCAACGTGTGTCTAGTACGCTTAACACAGCTGATCATCCAGTGAACTTCCGTAGGAAAGAAACAATCGTGTTGTTGCCATTGGATACCGTACCTGCGGCCAAAGTACAAAAGGAAGATATCAACCTTTGCCTACCTGGTATTGTACTGTGAAAATGCTTGCGACAGGACCAAAACGATTGCAGCTGGAATGAGGCGCCAAAAGAGATGTCCGGACCATACTGGGATCGAACCAGTGGCCTTGCGATTAACAGTCGCACGCTCTGCCTACTGAGCTAATGGTCCTTGCTTCCATTTCTTGCCTTGTCCAAGAAATTACGGAATGGGCAGAAAAGCAAAAAGAAAACAATCGGACCATACTGGGATCGAACCAGTGGCCTTGCGATTAACAGTCGCACGCTCTACCTACTGAGCTAATGGTCCTTTCACATTTCTACCTGTCCAAGACAGAGCCAAAGGGGTAAAAAGGAATAGTCGGACCATACTGGGATCGAACCAGTGGCCTTGCGATTAACAGTCGCACGCTCTGCCTACTGAGCTAATGGTCCTTGTTTCCGATGAACAGTGAAAAATTGCGAATGGGCAAAAAATGAATGATCGGACCATACTGGGATCGAACCAGTGGCCTTGCGATTAACAGTCGCACGCTCTACCTACTGAGCTAATGGTCCACATTTAACGCCGCCGAAACTTTCAGTACAAATAATACATTTTTGGCCGTGCCAGAGTGCACACAAGCTCACCATCACGGAAGCGAGAAAATAATGTGTCCGATGGGAGATTGATCACCAATCACCAATCAACCACTGCAGTCCATGACGGGTCACCAAGGAATCGGCTGCTGCTCTGGTACTACCTGTATATTGCTTCCATTCAGGATTTCAAGAAGGAAAATATATTTTCAAAATTAGCAGTAGTTGTGTTATGGGGATACTACTTGTAGGTAGAGTAGTACAGTACTAGTAGCACTACTTTTGCTAATACTTTAAGGCCGTGAACATTTTGGTAGCAATGATCAAGTTCTTGTTGTTACTAATAGCTACGAATAGTGCTACTACTACATCCACTTCTTCTTGTTGTTCTTCATCATCGTCGTGGTGATCCCCCTCCTCCTCCTCCTCAAAACCACCACCACCACAACCACAGCCATCACCATGATCTTCTTTCTTGGTTTGGTAAGAAAAATGATTGTGAAGGCAAAAGTTCATTATTCTTTTGCAAGAAAAAGTAGGCATTGTATAGCTTGAAAGCTTTTGGAAAAGTAAGCGGCTGTTGATTGGGAGTACGTATGTATATGTATTGAATATTTCCCGTCGTTAAATGTGGACCATTAGCTCAGTAGGTAGAGCGTGCGACTGTTAATCGCAAGGCCACTGGTTCGATCCCAGTATGGTCCGTTTGAGCGTTTTCTTTTGCGCGTCCCCACCACATAGGAATCTGGAATTTCTTTTTCTTCGAGCACTCTCTGCCAACCATCAGCTTGCTCTCGACCAGCCTTTCCTTTTGCCATTTTCTGTGGAAGAACGATTTCTAGACTCGGTTTCGATACGAGTACAGTACGTTGGTGCTCTGAAAATAGAGCTTGTGAAGACCAATCAACCTTCCATCAAATAATTTCACCATGCCAAGCCAAAAAACAAAGAAAGACAAGACCGCCAAGGTCCAATCCAAAAAGGAAGAGACCGTGGAAACTGAGAAAGAAGAGACAACAACTGCTACTACGACAGAACAACCATCCGACGAGACTCCTACCAACGACACGTCCAACCAAGGCGTTTTGACCGACACCTCGTTTGCTTCCTTGGGTGTCTGTGAGCCTCTTCAAAAGGCTCTCCAAACCATGGGATGGACTACTGCTACCAACATTCAAGCTCAAGTATTGCCCGAAGCTCTCAAGGGTCGCGATATTATTGGATTGGCCGAGACGGGAAGTGGTAAAACCGGAGCCTTTTGTTTGCCCGTCTTGCAAGAGCTATTGAACAATCCTGTCCGAGGAGCTGTGTTTGCTGTCATGTTGGCGCCAACCCGTGAGTTGGCCTTTCAAATTCACCAAGTAGTAGAGGGATTGGGACAAATTATGGGTGCCACCAGCGTTTGTATTGTGGGAGGTGTCCCCATGACACAACAATCCATTGCTTTGGGAAGAAATCCTCATATTATAGTGGCTACACCTGGTCGTCTGTTGGATCACTTGACAAATACCAAAGGGTTCAATTTGCGTCAACTCCGCTATTTGGTGCTGGATGAGGCCGATCGTATGCTTTCGTTGGACTTTGAACAAGAACTCAATGAAATTCTTCAAGTCATCCCGGAGGATCGCCGTACTTTCTTGTTCAGTGCTACCATGACCTCCAAGGTCCAGAAACTCCAACGTGCTTGTTTGAAGGATCCCGTCAAAGTGGAAGTGTCTACCAAATTTCAAACTCCCAAACAATTGTTGCAAAGTTACTTGTTCATTCCTGCCAAGTACAAGGACTGCTACTTGACCTACTTGATCAACGAGCATGCAGGCCAATCCATTTTGGTGTTTGGAGCCACCTGTAACAATGTCCAGCGCCTGGCATTGATGCTTCGCAACTTGGGATTCCCCGCCATTTGTTTGCACGGCCAAATGACTCAACCCAAACGGTTGGGTGCCCTCACCAAATTCACGAGTGGAGCCCGCTCCATTTTGATTTGTACCGATGTGGCCAGTCGTGGTCTGGATATCCCCCAAGTCGATGTGGTGATCAACTTTGATTTGCCAGGTCATGGCAAGGACTACATTCATCGTGTGGGACGTACCGCCCGTGCGGGGAAATCGGGAAAAGCCATTGCCATGGTGACACAATACGATGTGGAAGTGTACCAACGATTGGAGGGCTTGTTGGGAAAGAAGCTCCCGGAGTACAAGCTGGATGAAGAGATTGTATTGGTATTGCTGGAACGTGTCAGCGAGGCCCAACGATTGGCGACCCGTGAACTGAAGGAACAATTGGCAGCAACGAAACAGTCGGGACGTCGCAAGCGCAAGGGA
The DNA here is from genome assembly GCA_016586335.1 of Nitzschia putrida. Taxonomy (NCBI): domain Eukaryota; phylum Bacillariophyta; class Bacillariophyceae; order Bacillariales; family Bacillariaceae; genus Nitzschia; species Nitzschia putrida. The sequence goes on along the minus strand of BLYE01000037.1, from coordinate 197,650 downwards.
GGCGGCGATGAGGAAGAGGAGGGAATGGAAGAAACCGTCTCGAAAGAAATCAAAAAGGGATATTATGCCGGAGGAAGTGGTGGACGCGGAGGAGCCCTTCCCAACCAGCGGGGAAGTGGACGTCAATCCAAAAAGTACAAGCACAAGCGATAATTGCCTAACTATACTAATATACTAATGGTACTGTACTGTGCTGTATCATGGATTGGTTGTATTGTACAAGCAGAGAATATCTCTAGAGGGGATTTGTAGTTGTTATGGTGAATGAAATTCTAATGTTCTGTGTTCAGGGCAAATGCATCTAGTTCGGTAGGTCCTGTGGCTAGAGTAGCACAGTCCTGTATTGTGAGTGTACTCGTTGGGGTGGGGTACTGCACTGAACTGTACTGAACTGTACTGTACCGTATCATACCCATTGTGGTACGAGTACACCGTGTCGAAAAAAAAACAAGGGAAAAACTGGGAATGCCTATGCTGCACTCCGGGATGGAATGGAAAAATCAAAGAGCATGACTCCCTTGCGGGAGACCTTGGCCGCCTTGGACGAATATGGTTTTCCAGTGTAAAGAAACTCCGCTTGGAGTTGTTCTTCTACTTCCGCGAGATGGGCAGCGAAACAAGCGTGACAAAGCCAAAGGCGGTGACACTTGGGAGGCGGGAGACAAGCGGGACAGTAGAAGGGTGTTCGCTTGGCTGCTTCCTTGGGACAGCGGAAGCATCGGTTGCGTTGTATCCGGAATCCGTTTCTTCTGTGTCCATCTTTTTCTTTGGTCGAATAAGGAATTTTGGTTTCCGTTCGGACAAGGACGTGTTTCGTGAAAAGCCGGTCCATTTCGGGGTAACGCTGAGAGTGCCAAGTGAGTTCTGAAATGTTGTCTTCCGCCTGCGGCTGCGGAGGCGGCGGGTCTGTGGTTTGGGATACTCGGTGTGGAGACGCGGAAGGGTCGTGGCTTGCTCGAGTGCCATGGTCGACAGGAGAAGTCAACCCAGTGACTGGCGGAGCAAGGTCTCGGAAGTCCCGTTCGGGTTCCTCTTCTACGATCACTTCAATTGCTGCTGGCAATGGCAGCGGCGTCTCTTCCGGTCCTTGCTTATCCACGCTCATGTTCCCAAACGAGTAACACTGCCTTGATGGATTCTACGACTACGAGTACACTACGGTGCCTGGGGTCCAAGGAATGGCGGCTTGGTGCGGTGAAGGAGTGGTTGTAGAAAGGACAATGGAGTTTGGTACGTGTTTGCAATTTTGTTTGCACCGCAATACTCCGTCTTCTGTCAGAGGCGGGAGCACGACGAGTGCTGACGCCAGCATTCGGGATGTGACTACATTGACTACTCGAACCTAGGTACCTACCCGCATCATCTTGGTTAGGAAATCGTGAGATACAACCTGCATTGACGTGACATGCTGATTGTCTTTCAAGACCATCAGTTATACTACTACCTAGGTAGTACAACGGTGTGATCATTTTTGTGTGGTGAAAATGGCAAGTAGTGTCCGCAAGGCACTCCCAGAACAATGACAAATTATTGGTGGCAGCATTGGATCTACTCAACTACTACAGCGAAAGAGTACAGACACGAGTAGAGTCAGAGTCATTAGTATGTACTTTCAAGTGGTGAAACCAAAGGAAACGCGTTGTGATAATATTTCTCCTTGTTCTTGGCTACTCGTACTCGTAGTATTCGCAAGTCGCAAACAAACGATGGTGGTGCGAAGGGAGAGTGCGACAACGGAGTGTAGACCCTTTCGGCTTGGTAGCACTCCGAGCGTACGAAGTTTGCTCCCCTCGCGCCTACGAAATTCTGGTACTGACCTCACGTAGCCCGAGATCTACCCAATAGGAGTATGGAACCTGTCAAGCACTGCCGTCGTGAAATTGGATTCTGGTCCCCGATCCGCACCCTCATTTTCTGTCGCAGAACCTCAACGGCGTCACCACTCTCACTCACTTTTGGAGAAAAGCAACATACAGTCCTGTATTGATTCTTTCTTTGGACAGGTACAGTAGTAGAACACAAAACCACTCTACTCCTTTCTTTTACACGTAAAATATCGTCAGCACTACTACAGCAACATGTTTTACGAAATCTTGGATCGCTATTTCCTCCTCACGGAGCGACAAACGACCATTGGCACAGAATTCCGTGCCGGAACGGCCAGTTTCTTGACCCTCTCCTATTTGTTGCTTGTTAATCCCCAGATTATGGCACAAGCCGGAGTCCCCCATGATGTTGCTGTCTTTTCGACCGCCTTGTCGGCCACTGTTTCTTGCTTTATTATTGGATTTTTGGCCAATTTGCCCTTTGGATGTGCTCCCGGATTGGGGTTGTCGGCCTATTTGACGTTTGGTTTGGTACAGGCCGGCTTGTTGACCTTGCCAGAAGCCTTGACGGCTTCTTGGTGGTCGGGAGTTTTTGTCTTGTTGGTCACTGTCACTGGACTTTCCTCCTTCCTTATGAAGGTCGTCCCTCAAGCTATCAAGTATGCCATTGTGGTAGGCATGGGTCTCTTGATTGCCATGATTGGATTTGTCAGTGTGGATATTATTGTTGCCAACGCTGATACCTTGGTGGAGCTTGGAGATGTTTGGAGCGATCCCGAGTTGATGCTCTGCCTCGGAGGCATTTTGCTCGTCGGATCTTTGCTCTACCACGACATCAAGGGATCCATTCTCATTGGTATTATTGCATTGACGGTTGTCATCTGGACCATGCAAGATTCCTGGCCCGCAAAAGTCTTCCAAGTGCCAAGTCTCCCCGATGTCAATTATTGGACACCAATGGTCCTCTTCGACTTGGAAAAGGCTTCGATCTTGTACCCTGCCATTGGAGCCTTTGTCTTGATTTGCATTTTTGACATTTCGGGTGTCATGTTTGGCTTGGCTACCTTGGGTGGCATCATCAAGGAGTCGGGAGAAATTCCCGGATCTCAATGGGCCTTTGTGGCCAGTTCGGTGGGAACCGTCTTGGCTGCCTTGACTGGATCCACCCCCATTATTGTCTGTGTCGAGACCGCCTCGGGAGTTCGTGAGGGAGGTCGCACTGGATTGACCGCCATCTTTATTGGACTCTACTTTGCTGTCAGCATTTTCTTGGCTCCATTGTTTGGATCTGTTCCTGAAGTGGCCACTGCCCCCGTTTTGGTATTGGTGGGAGTGTTGATGATGGGCGAGGCCTCCAAGGTGAACTGGGAGAAAATGAACGAAGCTCTCCCAGCCTTTTTGACAATTATTTTGATGCCTTTGACCTACAGTATTACCAACGGAATGATCTTTGGACTCCTTTTCGCTGCTGGATTCTACGTGACGACTGGAGAAATGTTCCAAGACATTGCCAATGCGTGCTGTGGAACCGTAGAAGGTGGCGAGGACGAGGACGCCAACAGTGAGACCTTGCCTTTGACGGCTGGTTCTTCTGGGGAAGTAAAGGGATATTCGGCAGTTGCCTATTAAGGCCCCCACAAGTTTCTTTGGCTTCATACATTACCAAACCAAATTGTGCTATTATTTATTAATCTTTAGTGAATGTTAACTCGAACTTGGACCATTCTTTGGATAGTTGTAGTCACACTGGTCAAATTGGGATCAACACCACCAAAACACCAACACAAAAAATCCAGAGGACAAAACCACAACAGCTTTCAGCGTCTTTTCTTGCAAGTTCTTGTACCTCTACAGCTAGAGTATACCACCGGAAGATGCAACGTCGACGAGGAGGAACCCCGTCGGAAGGGATCCCACAACACGGACGTACCAACGGAAGAACGCCGACGTGGTTTTCACCCCGACCGGCTGACATGGTCGGAAATTTCCTGGGTAGATACTCGACGATTCTTCTCTCCATTGGACTGATATGCGGCATTCAATGTTTTTGGATTGTATTTGATCAAAGCGTTTCATCCCGTATTGTCTATGCTGTGCCACGCAAGTATGTACCACCCTCGCTCTCCAGTCCCATCTCTCCCTACTACTCGGACCCTTTTGAGCCCTACAAAGGACCTTCCTTTGCATCTCCCTCTCATCCTTTCCCTTGTCGAAAGCTTGTATCCGACCGTGATTTTCAATCGCGTTCCAGTACAGGAGACACTGGCTTCTTTTTCATGACCCAACCCCACATGGCAACCAGCACATTGTTTGGTGTGGCAGCCCGCATGGCTCGCAATGTGGCATCGCGACAGCACCCTGCCGAGATCCAACCACCCAACCGGACAGCCTGTTTGACCCGCATACTTCCCATCAAAGCCAAGAGACTCAAAGTACGAGATCGTCAACAAACCTTTCTTTGGACCATGGTTCGTGAGCCCGTTGATCGCATCCTCTCCAAGTTCTTTCACAAGCACGTTTCCTTGGAAGGACAAGCTCCGACAGCAGATAATTTGATGCGTTTTCTCGAAGATCATTTTGGAACTGAATATGGGAACTATTTCAAGCTATTGACACCTCGACGGCATGTGAATGCACAACGGACGGAATTGTATGCGTCGTATACTAAAGAAATATTCGAAACGATTGATTTTGTGGGTGTCTTGGAACGGTTTGATGAATCCTTGGCGGCCTTGCAAGTTCTGTTGGGTCTGGAAACTAAAGACATGCTGTATCTATCTGCTAATGGGGCTACCTTGGAAGGCGGGGCCTCATATAACTATGATTCCTACACATCCAAGTGTACCCAATTGCAACGCAAGGAGGTTACCATGCCCCTCAAGGAGTACCTGTACCGCCCCTACTTGTACGAAGGAGTCTTTCAACCAGATGTCTACTTTTATCAAGCAGCCAATGCCAGTTTGGATCGTACCATTGAATCGTTGGGTCGAGATCGTGTGCATGCTGCGCAACGAAAACTCGAATGGGCGCAACAAAAGGCAAAAGAGCACTGTTCTCATGTGCGATATGCGTGCTCAGATCAAGGCGAACCACAAGCTACCAACGATTGCTTTTCGTCTGGAATGGGTTGTGGATATTCGTGCCTGGACGAGGTAGCCAACCTATTGGGTCCAAGTGACAATTTTGGTGGGTAATAAACCGTGATCTATCGTCCCAAGGTTGGTCCACAGACAAAAAAGCACACACAAACAAATGAACTGGAAGATTACTTCTATATACTAAGCGTTTGACCCCAACATAGAGAAATTGCACTGACAAGGGGTAGCCATAGTGCATACCTTACTTTGACCCCATTCACGTTAATGGATCAAGTATATTTTTTACCAATCGCCAACCCATACAATAGGCTTCTTCTCGGCGTACCATCCTTCTACCATCTCGCTGTACTTGTCCTCAATAGGTCCGCGCTTGATCTTTTGAGTAGGGGTCAACATGCCGTTCTCAGGAAGCCAATCATCCTTGACAATGGCAATGAACTGCAAATGGGCGTGTCCCTCCAAGTTGGAGTTGACGTCAGACTTCATGTAGGCAGCCAAAGTGTCCTCGATCTTCTTCCTCTCTTCGGCACTGCTCTTTGCCTTAGCCTTGGGGCCATCAGAAAGCTGAAGAACAGCATGGGGTTGAGGTTGAGCGCGACCACCGACGCAAGCCAACTCCACGAGGCTGTTGGCGATGAGCATGTTTTCGATAGGGGCGGGGGCGACATATTTTCCCTTGGAGGTCTTGAAAATTTCCTTGGTACGTCCGGTGATCTTGAGACGACCTTGCTTATCCAATTCTCCCTTGTCTCCTGTCTTCACCCAGCCGTCGCTGGTGAGGGCTTCTGCGTCAGCCTCGGGATTCTTGAAATATCCCATCATCTTTCCAGGAGTCTTGACTTGGATTTCTCCATTTTCGGCAATACGTTGCTCAACATCATCATAAGGGTTTCCTACATATCCAGGGAGGCCCTTTCCCATGAGAGACAAGTGGGAATAGTTGAAGTTCTCGGTCATTCCGTATCCTTCAATCAATTCGAGACCAAGGCGGCGGTACCAGGCAATAAGAGCGGCGGGAATGGGGGCACTTCCAGAACCGGCCACTCGCACAAGATCCAATCCAAGACCCTTGAGAATCTTCTTCTTGACCAACATGTTCACAATGGGGATGCTCAACAAAAAGTTCAACTTCTTCTCTGGCATCTTGTGGAAAACACCAGCTTGGAACTTGGTCCAAAGACGGGGAACACTCATAAAAATGGTAGGGCGGCATCGGTTGAGATCGGCAACAAAAGTGGAGAGAGATTCAGCGTAGAAAAGCTCAACACCAAAGGTCAAGCAAACGCACTAACAACGACGAACAAAAAATGGTGAGTGGGTGACACGAATGCATAGAAGATGGTGTCATGTTTCACGAATGGGGAGTCGTACCTCTCCAAGCCATCGCTCCATACCATGGGCAATTGGCAAATAGGACAAATACCTATCTGTTGGCTTGAGGTTCAAACGCCTGTGAAGTCCATGGCAAGGCTTAGTCATGGCTCCAAAGCAGGTCATGACACCCTTTGGCCTGGATTGGTGGAAATTGAAAGGAATTGGTTAGTATAAAATGCAAACAAAAATTGTATAGGATCACTTTGATTGAAAAACTCACTTTCCGGTACTTCCAGAGGTGTAAATGATCGTAGCCATTTCGTCACAGGTGCGCTTGGCAATAGTGGCAATGGGCTCGAGTCCGGCAATGGCTTCGGCCCAAGTCTTGTCAGCTCCATGATCCGAAGGACAGAGAGGGAAAGCAACCGAGGGGATATCCTTGGGAACTCCAGGCTTCATTTCAGCCCATGGAGCCTCATCCAACTTTCCAACAAAAATCATCTTGGATTCCGAATGCTCAAGAGTGTAACGAGTCGTTTCTTCCGTGAGCGTTGGAAAGACAGGAACAGAGACGTGACCAGTGAACCAAATGGCCAAGTCAGCAATGATCCACCAGGCACAGTTCTTGGAGCAAATGGCAATTTGCGACTTGGGAGGCAATCCCAAAGATTCAATGTAAGTAGCCATCTTCTTGGCTTCGGTGAGCACTTCATTGAAAGTGAAATACTTGACGTCGTCACCTCCCATTGGTTGGGTCATGAATCGGCGGTCGCCGAACTTTTCAACATTCTCCAGGAAGTAGTCGATGATAGTCTTGTCTTCTGCCATTGTGTAGTTCTGTTGTTCTGTTTCTTGGAAATGTTAGAGTTGTTGCAATGTTGAAGGACGACGACGACGGTCGTTGGAAATCTTTTTTTTGACGCAGTCGGTCGTTTTTGTGTGTTCGGTGATGGACCAATCGTTGCTTGTGAGTGACACTTCCGATTCCTGCACGCAGGGCAGTTATCGTTCTGTTCCACGCGCATTCGTTTCATTGGCGATCCTTTGTTCGAACAGAATTACTCCGAGGCATCTCACGAATCCAGAGATTTAACACGAAGATTGGCTTGTCCGCCTACAAATAAGTTGCGTAGTGTCGTTGCATACATGCAGAGTGTTGTTTTTCCGAAACTCTAAACAAACAACCTTCGCCCAGAACAAGCTCCATCACGTTTGAATCTCAATGATGAAAGTGCTGCAACGGGCTTCGCTCACCATTTGGATCCATCTTTTTCATTCCCATCAGCTTCCTTTTGTTGTAAGTATCACCTTCTCTCTACCGGAAGGAAAGTCAATACTACCGGTAGTAACAACTTCAGCCTAAACGTTCCTGCTGTAGTGGTAGTATGCGAATATTTTTTTGAAGGAAAGCAATCATTCCCCCCCAAAAAATGTTCACGAACTACGATCTGTTTAGGTCATATTTGACAAGTTCTAGATGAGTGGACACTACAGATCATTTCCGGATTTCTAGTTGTTGTTGGAGGAGAGAATGTTTCTAGGACGAACAGTTTCCCTTTTTGTGATCTTGTCTGGAATTGTTTCCATAGATCGTTCGATGCGGCCAGCAGCAGCCTGCTTTCACACCGGCTTGGACGAGCGCCTGTCCGTTGTCAGCATGTTGGACCAGAACCAAAACGCGTGTCGAGAAACGCCTGTTGCAAAGCTTGTTTCGGGTGTGGTAGTCGACTATCATCATGTCCTCCACCCAAACTACGACAAGTACTTTGTTCTCTTGGCACAAATTCATTGTATACGCATGTTTCTATACACTTGTCTATCACAAGCACTGCTGTTGTCTCGCAAGTTCCAGTTCAGCATCTACTACTACGAGTCAATATCATGCCTATCAATATGACATGGCTCCCACGTTCACACCGGATGGTCGCTTGTTGCAAGTAGAGTATGCATCCGCAGCCACTCAGCATTCATCCCCTATTCTGGTTCTTCAGCTAGCCAATCAAACCCTTGCTTTGGTAACTCTTTCCAATCGACCCGATCGTATCCAACAACGCATGCTGCTGGGACCTTCCACTTCCTCCTCACCCACCTACGCCATGGCCATGAGTGGAGTCTTGGCCGATAGCTGGTCCTTGGTACAGGGGGCGCTGCAGAATGCTGCCAAACATTATCAACAGTTCCGAACACCTTGGACAGTTTTACAAATGACACAAGCTTTGGCGGATGCTTGCCAGCATCATGCCTTTGGGGGAGGGATCCGGCCGTTTGGGTCGACCATATTACTGGCTGGGTTTGCTCCAACAACGGGTACGCCAGTAGTGTATCAAACCGATCCGTCAGGAGGAATTCTGCCCATTCCAGTTCCTTCCATATCGTCGTCGTCATCGTCATCATCATCATCGCAATTGATATGGATGGTTGGCGGGACTTCGTCACAACAACGACAAATTCGGCAGCGATGTGAATCGAAACTTGCGTCACGATCTGCTTCGACACAACAACAACCCCTCATGGAGACTTTGACCTCCATAGCCCAAGTACTCGTTCAAATACAAAAACCAAACAAACCGGATGCCGGAAATAGAAAGCAATCACAGGAACAATCGTATGTTTTGGAGATTGTGCTCTTGCACCCCGAACTCGGGTGTCATCGCCTATCGCACTCTCAACTCGAAGCAATTCAACAACAATTGTAATATCCCTAATCACATTTTTTTAACTTTTAGGAACCCCTACATTTCTTTCACTTGACCTGTTTACTGGACACATTACGGACCACCATTTTTTCTTCAAATTACAATTGGCTTTTCGTCGTCACCACCGCCACCGCTTTCCTTGGCTTTATCTACTTTCACTGCTGCTGCATCTTCCTTGACATCTTCCAAGGCAGTTTCCTCCACAACAGCCCCACGGCTTCGAGCATGCGCCATACGATCACGCATACGATTATAGCGGGCTTGATCCTTTCGGGATACAGAGGGTACCACATGGTCAAATGCGTAGTCGAAATGTCTTGCTGTGATACAAATATTCCTTTCTTCGCCTTCTTCCTCCTCTGTATCCATAGCATTGGCAGCAGCAGACATTTCTTCCTTGAGAACAGCCAAACCAGCCTCTCGCAACAAGGCTGCACAATCTGCTCCACTGTATCCGTCGGCGCGGGCGCTGCGACCAATGGTGTCGAGGTCAACATCAGGTCCCAAGTTGACCTTGCCCGACATAGCCTTCAAGATAGAAACACGATCATTGGGAGTTGGAAGTGGAACATACAAGAGTTTATCCAAACGGCCACTGTCAAGAACATGAACAAAGAATACTGTGAGACTAACAATTTCCACCCATAATACTGTCGCGAGAACCACTGGGAAAAGGTACGTACGGACGCATCATGGCAGGATCAATCAATTCCGGTCTGTTGGTAGCAGCAATCACAAAGACACTTCGACGGCTTTCCAAACCATCCATTTCGGTCAACAGCTGGTTGACCACACGTTCGCTGACGCCACCACCGCCTCCATCATCACTTCCTCGCTTGCGGCACAACGAGTCCAATTCATCGAAAAAGACCACACAGGGACTGGAAGCACGGGCTCTTTCAAACACAAGGCGGACGGACCGCTCACTCTCTCCCACATACTTGTCCAACAACTCGGGACCCTTGACACTGATAAAGTTGGCCCCACTCTCGTTGGCAATAGCCTTGGCAAGCAAGGTCTTACCGCATCCAGGAGGACCATACAACATAACTCCAGCTGGAAGTGGGATACCCAACGCCTTGAACTTTTCAGGGTTTCGGATAGGCTCGAGAATACTCAAAGTCAACTCTTCACGGGTGGTTCCCAATGCACCAATCTCATCCCAAGAGACATCGGGAACCGTTGCGAAACCTTCGCGTTTGCTGGAAGGTTGCACATGGGGAATAGCATCCATGAAATCTTGCATGGTAACAAAGAGAGGCTCCATCTCCGCATCAGTCAAGGGATCCAAGGTAGGAGCTGGTTTTTCATCACCCTCCTTCTCGTCGGGAGTAAGATCGGACAGAAGCTTCTTGCCCTTGAGGACATCGCGGAAAATACGTTGGATGGCAATTGCGGCCGCCTCCCGAATAAGACTGCGAATATCTGCTCCAACATAACCAGGTGTGAAGCGGGCAAGCGTTTGATAGTTGAAATCTCCATCTAACTTCATGCGCTTGGTCATGGTCTGGAGGATGGCAGTCCTGGCTTCTTCATCGGGAACACCCAACAAAATCTCCTTGTCAAAGCGACCAGCCCGGCGAAGCGCGGGATCAATACTGTCCGAGCGATTGGTGGCTGCCAAGACAATGACGGGAGCATTGCGTGGATGGTTCTTTGGGTCCAAACTATCAAAGGAGGTCAGTAGCTGTGCTACCATTCTTTTTTCCATCCCCCGACTGGAGCCAGCATCACTTCGCTTGGGAGCAATCGCATCCAACTCATCCAAGAAGATAATAGAAGGAGCGACATCCGAGGCCGCCTGAAAGAGCTCTCGAATCCGAGCCTCACTCTCTCCGGACATTCCCGAGACGAGTTCGGGAGCACTGACGCGAAAGTAGGGAAGATTGAGTTGACCCGCAATGGCGTTGGCAATGTGGGTCTTTCCACATCCAGGAGGCCCACGCAACAAGACACCGCGGGGAGGATCTACGCCCAAATGGCGGTAGAGTTCGGGGCGTACCAAAGGATACTCGACCAGTTGACGAATCTGGTGCAAGACAGCATCCATACCTCCAAGATCGGTATAACGCTCGGAGGGACGAGGAACCGCCTCAACGGCGACGGGAGTAATACCAGGAGCCATTGGGTCGGCACCATCATTGCCAGCACGACGGTCACTAGCCCGCTTTCGTTTGATACCTTTGCTGGATTTGGAGAGGGGTAGCCCATGGCGCTTGGCGAGACGACTGAGAGGGGTTTCCTCCTGGTGCGGCTCGGAGGCTTGAAGATCCGCTTCAGCTTCTGCCTTGGCATCTCTTTCTTGAGTCATTTGTCGGTAACGTTGGGCAAGATTGGCATTGAGACCAGAACCTTCCAACTGTTGACTACGTAGTTCATCGTGGTTCTTGGCTTGTTCCTCATACTCCTCGTCTTCATCCTCTTCCTCTACATCGTCGACAACGGCGTCATCCACCTCTTTAGCCTCGGCTTGAAGCTGCTCGATGATTCTGGTGACATGGCGCTTCAACTTGGTGATTTCCTTGCGTTGATATTCGCGGTGTTGCGTGCGAATGCAATGGACAATGTGATCCGAGTTGGGAACCCCGTCGACCGAGAATCCTACAAACTTGCGGACCAAATGAAGCAACTTGGGGTCTGTGGGAGGGGAAGAACTCATCTCAACGTCAATGATGTTATTGTTGTTGTTGTTGTTTCCCAACTACTCGTACAAAACCAACGAACTACCACCACCAACAAAAGGTTGGATCAACGCTACTGCTGCTGCTGCTGCCCGAGCCAAGAGGCACTGGTGGTTGTTTTTTGTGTCTCCAGAGTCCGGAAAAAAGTCCACGTTCGTTGTCCAACCCCCCGAATGCGCTACGTATTCGTCTGTACCACGTGTACACGTCCCGTACTTATGTGAAGAAATCAGTGCCAGATTGGCAGTGCACTTTTATATCTCTCTGGCAAACTTGCGTGGTGATTGGTCAACATCCAACATCTGCTAGTGGTCTGTACTACGCACGTCAACGGTTGGTGCCACACTTAGAGATGCCACGACTGCGACAGTTCCACCCACCACCTCACGTTGACTGGGGATCACCCGGATGACAACCTGCGCCGACGCCGACGAGAAAAAGGAAAGCCGTCGAACTATCCTTTTTACAATTTACAACTCCGACGGCACCGACGACGCCAACAACAACGCACACATCAAGACTTACAACTACCAGCAAGCAAGCAAACAACAACTTCTACTACCATCATGCCAACGGGAACAAGTGTACCATTTCAACAAGATTGGGGAGCTGTGAATGTAGGACGAGGAGGTGCTTCTTCCAAGCCCAAGACGGCTCGTGCCATTGATCATGCCAAGGCAACGGGATCCCTTGCCACGGAAAAGAGGTGAGTGAAGCCAAGAATGCTTGTTGTGGTTGTGATTGTGACTGAAACATTGTCGCATCATGAACTTACATACTATTCAATCACACAACCAATAGATATGGAGCTGGAGGAAATGCGTCTGCTCATTCTGCCACCATCATGTCTGCCAAGAAATTGGAGGAAGCCACCGACGTCGGCACCATTGCCAAGGTAGACAAGTCCCTTTCCAAAGCCATCATGCAGGCCCGTATGGCCAAGAAAATGTCCCAAAAGGATTTGGCTACTGCTATTAACGAAAAGCCACAAATTGTTGCCGAATATGAATCCGGAAAGGCCATTCCCAACCCGCAGATTATTTCCAAATTGGAGCGACAGTTGGGATGCAAATTGCCTCGACCTGGCAAGTCCAAGCCTCCTCCCAAGACGACAACAGCAGCTGGCGCGGGTGCAAAGAAGGGAGCTACTCCTGCGGCAAGGGCTGGAATTACTCGTGGTGGACCTCCCAAGAGGAGGTAAAAAATACACAGTCCCGGCGTGTTAGGATCGATCCTGTAGTAGTGGTAGCGATGGTTGAGGTGATGAGCTTTTTGTGTTACTTTGGCCAAGGTTGGTTGCTTCATCAAGCCAGGAGGAGATTCAACCAAAGTACCAACGCAACAAAGCAATCTACTCCATCGGCGATGATTAATTCCATTTCCTACAACTATTATTAGAACCCATCTCTTTTTTTCACTCCTGTCGTGGTCGACGTCGGTTCAGCCGTGCACCTATCAGCTAGTTGGGGGGTCATCACAAGATTATTTTTAGAAACCACCCCCTTCCCCCTATTCTCTGCCCTTTGGGAATCAGAAGGGTCCACGGAATCATGGGTTCGCAACAAGCTGTCAGAATTTGCACAGACACGAACCTCAGGAATTTGGGAAGCACGGAAACCAAAGCAAATTCCGATCGGACACGTGCACCAATCAGAATCGACTTCCGACAGAACTCTCTTCGCCATGCATGAAAATACATGATCGATGGAATGGATGAATGCTCGTGTTGTGTGCATTTGCCAAAAAAGACCTTATATGCCACCTGCTTCGCTGTAGCGACCTAGAAGGCGTTAACGCTTCCTTGCAGTGATGACTTGACAGTTATGAGAAAGATGGGTCGACCGCCAAAGATATTAAGTGATAGATTCGCCGCATGTTCTTCCACGCCTGCAGAGCCGATAAGCGCTACGTCGATGTGGTACCGTGACGGCTCGAGCAAACGAAGCAACACGGAAATTTCCAATTTTCCAGGTGCAAATACCGCGAGTCGTTGACTGCCGCTTCTACACGGCAATATTCGGTCCATTTGGGTATTGGAGTAGTGCAGCAGCGACACCCGAACTCGAGCTTTCGTAGACCAACAGACGGACGCCCATAAAATCTCCACCCCACCTCACCGAAACACACGACCTGTCCTCTTGTAGACACTTCGTTCCTCTCAGTGACACACAAAAACACAACAGAAACACAACACTCTCTTGTTCTTTCTTCTAGTCGCCAGTTCCCACCTATAGAGTTACTTGTTCCTCGGAAAAAACAGAAACCGAAATGATGATGAAGCTATACCTTTCACAATCCCCCGCTCTGCGGCAGTCTCTGCAACGGCAGTGTCTCCCTTCTCTGCAAGTTGCTTTCCAGTCTTCCTGGGCTGCTCCCCAAAGAAAGAGACAGTACACCCCCACTGCTCCTGTGCGACGTCCCAAAGTGAACGGCAAGTCGGTTGCCTTCCACATCAACGACCTCCCCAGTCCTCCCCAACAACACAAGCCCAGCTCCTCCCTCTCCCACTCCACCGCTAACATCCCCGCTATCAAACCCATCCGAGACTACGAATCCGACCTGGTCGTTGTTCTCGACATGGACGAGTGCTTGCTGCACACCAAGTTTGCGGACGGCCCAGGCGCCAAGTACGCCTACCAAGTCAAGCCCTCCGCCGCCACCAACGGAGAAGCCATGGTGGACACCTTCAACCTCTGCCTCTCCACTGGCGTCCAGGCCAAGGTGCACGAGCGCCCTCACTTGCACGAATTCTTGGCCAAAGTCTCCGAAAAGTACGAGACGCACTTGTTCACTGCCTCCATGGAAGTGTACGCCAAGGCTGTGACCAAGGTCTTGGACCCTCACGGAACCATCTTTACCCACTGCTGGTACCGGGAGTCTTGCCAGTTTGATGACAAGGTGGGAGCCTACGTCAAGCATTTGGATCCCATCTTTGGAGACCGCATCCGCCGAACGGTGTTGGTGGACAACAACCCCTTGTCGTTCTTGCCCAACCCAGAGAACGGAATGCTAGTCTCTAGTTTTTTCAATGATCCTACCGATGAAACCTTGCCTGCTGTTTTGGAGTTCCTGGACGAGTTGGATGGGGCGGAAGATGTCCGCCCTGTCCTCGATTCTCGCTTTGGACTCAAGAAGGCCCTGCAAAAGATCCATGTGGGTCGCCCCTTTGCAGGCCGAAAGCAACAGATTCAAGGACAACAAGAAGAGCGAGGAATGGTTGCCAGTGCTTCCTTTTGAGTTTGTTTTCTTTCTTTGCGCATGGAAGCTATGGATGTTGCTGGACTTTTGACAGGTCGGAAGAGGCGCGAGCCAAGGGGACGATTGTGCGTTCCTGCTTGGCAATTTTGATACCTGCCTTTTTTCCCCTGTTTCTACTCATTGGCTACTAATACTACCACTACTACTACACTTGATATCATCATCATCATCATAACCATCACCATTACATGAATAAAGGAGTGATGTTGTGTGTCCGCATTGGACAATCTAGTTGACAGCAAGATTGTCCAAAAAGACCATGCACACTCTTGTCATATTTTAGGATGTTGTTTTACTACCTACTCTTTCTGTTGCTAGTTATCATTAAAATCCACTTTTTGCATTTCCAAAAGTCGTCGTTGACGGTATTCTTGGATTGATTATTGCGCCCAACCGTCGTATCCAGCAGCATTCCCTTCTTGGACGATGATGTTCACACCCAAAGAGGTGACATCGATGATGAAGAATCCATCTCCTGTTTTTTTGCATGATGCAAGTGCATGTCTACGAGGTTCAAGTTCCTTTGGGCGATCGGAATTTGGAGACAGGCTTCGGAGCCGCAATTGACTCGATGGACTGGAAAAGGGGGAAGGATGGGATGCACGATGCACGAATGAACCCACCCGACGCACGAACCAACTCGAACAAAATGCCAACTGCCAAGCCAACTGCCAACAACAACAGCAGCGAGCACCAGTAGTTGTTTGGTAGTAGTTGGGTGGACGTCGATCCAACCACCATTGCCACTGTTGGGTGAAACTACTACAGTACAACCTGGACAACAACTAGCAACGCCGCAGCAACAATACTATGAAGCCGCATGGACAAAGAATTATTGTCCCTGATCGGATGATTCAAGGAGGTATGGACGCCAAGTTTGAAGCCGATCCTTACGACGTTCAATTGCATGGCATTTTGACGTCCACCGAATATACACAAGTCGTTGAGGCAGTCAATCGCCGCTTGAAGCCTTCCCGGAGTGGTGTTGTGGATAAAGCTTTGTTGGCGACTGGAGTATTGATGGTTCCCTTGGCACTTTGGGGAGTTCGTCATTCCAATCAAAAACGACGTCGCAAGCGGTTGTTGCAAAGCGCCATTCAAGAATTTCATGCACAATATCCGCATTTACTCATGCGATGGAATCGAAAACCTCATTCTTGTTTGACTATTGAGCGACGACCCGAGGAGCAACCATCGGCGCCACCGCCACCAGGAGCAGGAGGGACAGCTCCACCCATGGTTCCTGCCGCGGTTGTATCCAATGAGCCGCTTGCCATACAAACTACTCGAAATCAAACTCCCACCAATTCGGCTCCCACAACCACAGCTACACCGGTCTCGTCAGCCTCTTGGAATCCACCTAGGCCTACCCAACAAGCGGAAACCCTTGGTGTGGTCTAGTTTTTTCCTGTCGATACGGGTTTCAATAGTTACAAAGTGATCCACCAGGCTACTGTTTGTTTGTAAGAGTTTGAATTCAATTATTTAGCGAATGTGTTAGTCTTTGATTACAACTTGTATCGTATCCTCCAGCTAGACTTTTCCTGATCAGCATAAATAATCATACTCTGCCGTCAAATATTCGATTACTTGGACTTGTAAGCGTTCCCGCCAAATTCACGGCTATTTTTGTCGACGAGGGAATCGCCAACTTCCCACCATAGCAAGCACACCACCGAAACGCGAAACGAGGAGGGAGAGAACAACATCTACGCAAGGCAGTTGATCCTTCCCACTACAACAGCCGCCCTCCGTAGTAGTAGTTGTTGGTCCATATTGTACCTCCAACATGACAACCAGTAGAGCTGCCCAACAGCAGCGACGGCGAAGGCTGTCCACAAGCTGGGAAACCTATTCAGAATCCCCATTAGTTACAGCAACCTCGCCTCCCAAAATGGTGTCTCCCTACCAAAAAATGAACTCTGTTTCCCCGCAACAACAACCACAGCAACAACAACATCAGCCGCCATCCTCCTCTTTACGAAGGTCTCGGCGGAGTTTGTTTGCGTCCGACTCGACCGCTGGTGTAGTTACGCCTCCCCTAGACTCTCCTCCTACCTATCCACAGGAGTCATCTCCACAAAGGAGTACAGCGTCCGCCAAACAATTGTTCCCAAGGAAACGACCACTACGCAACAAGCAACAATCGCAACAACCTCCAGCATCAGATACACTGATGGAATCTCCTGTTTCTGTATCAAGAAGAAGCATCCAACACCTCTCGACGAAAGCATCGACCACTGCATTGGATTCTTTGGCCAATCTTCTATCTCCAGTCTCCACGTCGAAACTGCCCATTTCCACGCCTCCATCCAGTATTCCTGCGGATCTCCTATCTGTTTTGACACCTCAGCCATCATCTCCTTCGACTTGGAAACGGCTCCCCCATTCGATTGAAGATGTTTTTGAACAACATCGAGCGCGCAGGCAATTGGAGTTCCCTCCAAGGAAGTCGTTGCGACGTTCCTGCAAGGAATCTGTGCCTTCGTATATTGAAGTGGAAGAGGACGAGGGTCTACAACAACTGCAGCCTCGTCAACCACAAGACCAAGAGCACCAGAAACCCCCAGATCTTCCTAGGGTAATTCCTACACCGGCTACTACTCTGCTAACAACTACCAATCAATCGGTCTCGGAACCGTCGTCGATTTCGCTCTCGCGTTCCTCGGTACCACCGCCACCGTCTTCTGTCTCGTCGGTGAGTCGGAATCGCAAACCCAAAAAGAAACCACTGGCTCGCAACATGCGTCGTATTCGGTCGTCTGTGGCTAGTTCCTTGGATGATGGTAGCATCGCCAGAAAACCCACTGTTGCACCCAACCAGCGAACAACACGAAGTCAAAAGGTGGATGTTTTGGCGGATACGGCACGCAAACCTCCTTCCCCACGAAAGTCACCACCCACCAAACCCACCAAATCACCTCTCGTGGTTACACCACCCGCAGCAACAGCTCCTGTTCGATCCATCGTCAAGACAAAGCACACACCAGAAGTGGAGCGATCCAAATCCTACAAGAAGATTCGTTTTGCTCCATTGCCCACCACAACGACAACATTTTCGGTAAAGATTCGAGTGCAAACATCCGCCAACAACGGATCTTCCTCATCTTCGCTTCCTTCTATGGATCAATCGACAGTGCAATCCATTGCTACGCAAATTGCCCAAGCTTGTTTGACAACGAATCAGCCCGCATTGACGAATGGAGCCAACCAGGCATTGACGACGGGTGTCGCGCAACTTCCCGCCGGGAATAGCCCAAGTGAGAGTCCCATGACATCTCCGGATGACATTCCATGGAGTGAATCGTCTGACACCGAATCGGAAGGGGAACAAGAGGCGGAAGTAGCACGAAACGAAATGCCACCTCCTGCAACCACCACCACCACCAACAACAACAACAATGAGACTCCCTCCAACAACAACAATGAGACTCCTGGATATCGGAGACACCGTAGTCGAGGCCGTCATGATATTTTTGTGGAGCAAGATGCTCGCTCGGTTGCCAGTGAAATTACCATGGATTTGGATTTGACTCGTGGGGCCATGGGGTTGCTGGCGAATACTGCAACAACCAAGGAGGCCAGAGGATCCAACCGCAAGCGTCGGTCTCCCAGTGTATCCAGTTTGCCTCCACCACCCTTGGGATTATCGCCACCTGTGGCTACAGCACCGACTGATTCGTTGGCGGCGCCCCCCGAGACTCAAGCAGTTGTGTCACCTGTAGGAAAAAAGCGTCGGCGCTTGACAGGAAATGATTCTTTGGCTGGATGTTCCCTGGCATCCTTGCCAATGGAACCGGTGCCTGCCGCCAAGTTACCGACACAAGTGGAGTTTGCTACTCGAAGTCCAAGTCGTTCTCGATCTCGAGAGGAACAAATCAAGGGTTTGGGGAATCTCGTCGAGGAACCCAAGGTTTCGGGACGACGACGTCCCACCGAGGTGGAAGCAGAGACGAATATCGACGAAACCGTTGTGACCGATCGTTCTGTGGACACTCGACGCTCCAGCGCATCCGAAGGGAGATGTGGGAAATGCAGTGGATGCCGTCGGGTCTTGGATTGTTTAACTTGTCGGAAATGTGTTGCTAGCCTACGGCGGGGGGTTGCCACAGGGCGTCGGACGGGGTGTCTGAAGAGGCAATGTCAAGCTCGTCGGTTTACGGGAACAGAGTCGTTGGGACGACCAACCGAAGGGGATAGTTTGATGCAAAGGGCACGAGAAGCTGTGAACGATGACGGCGAGGATGACGCTGACGAATATGAATTCGGTGAAGCCAGCGAGGCCGCTTCTGTTACTAGCTCCGTTTCTAAACGACAAGCGCACCGTATCAAACAATGGCATCGTCGATGGAACAAGGACGAACGCAGAGAAACGGGATCCTTACCGCCCATTGGTGTTGCTGCTCCACCACTCACTCGGGGTAGACGTAAGAAAAAGAATGCCAAGAATCCTCTCCACTATTTGGAATTGCCCATGCCAACAGACGGGTCTGTCGCATCCTACTTGGAAGGAAAACGGTATCTTCGGGCTCTGATGCATTATGATGAAGCCGACCAGGATTGGGTGTAGCCAACAAATGATGATGATAATAGCTACATCTTTTGTTTACAACTATTAGTATGTTCCTATAGGGTATAGCATGGATACTTCCACTGCCCGAGAGGATCGGGTAGGGCAGCATTCTTCCGTAGATTTCTTCGTCCTTGTGTCCGAAACGTGCACAAACATAGACTTTCGTAGGCGGCGAAGCATGACACCTGGCATGTCTCTCTCAACGCCTGCTTTCCGAGGTGAGTTGCCCTATGTAAAAATTCCCAGTTCCTATCTGTTTTTGTACGACAGTGAGTAACAAACTACTGCAACTATGGGAATTTTCTGTTTTCGGCGCCGAAAGAACTTCGGATGGGATGCAGGATTAATGGACACAAAGGAAGATTGGTAGCTTGGATCAAGGCCCGTTCACTCACTCCTTCCCCACAACAACCAAATACGCTTTTGATGCCTCCTCCGCCGCCTAGTAAATCATATCTGTTGGTGTTTGACACTGATAGCGAAGACGAAGATGAAGGATACCGGATAGGAGTTCGGGATGTCGCTCCGACGCCTCAGAACAACAATCAAGTAGTCTTTTCTCCGACTCTGATACCTCCCTCAAAGGTGAATGCCGATGATCCTGCAGAAGAGGAAGTGCACGATGATAGTATCGATGTAGATGAAGAGGACTATGATGCTAATCCTTCTCCTAGCAAGAAGAAGAAAAAACGCCGCAATAAAAAGAAACGCTCTCCGGCCAAATCCATTGCTACCGACACCAGTACGGTAACCACCTGTGCGAGTACCTTTGGATCGTCCTCCTCTATGCTTCGAGTTGGCTTTTCCACAGTCACGGTCCGCAACTATCCTAGAGCTTTTAGTGGCGATGCAGTTCCTGCCGATGGTGGTTGGCCACTAGGCATGGAGCTTGCTCCTTGTTTGACAGAAGGAGGCGATCCTCTGGAAACAACCGTAGAATTGGAAGATTTCGAAGCCGACAAACAACAACACTTGAAGGAACGTTGGGAACATTGGTTGCAAGAACATCCAGGTAAAAAGGAAATCATTGACACTATGCTCACTCGTCCAAAAGACTCCAACGAAGATATGGTTTGGGAGACCCGCCAATGGGATTACAAGCGCGGCGGGAAGAACCCTTTGTTTGGCCTCTTGACGGAAGAAGATCGTCGACACCTCTTTTTGGGGACTACCAAAAAGTCTCATCACAATGATCATCACAAAAAGGGACGTAATCGATCCAACTCGGCGGGGTCAGAAGGTGCCATGCACAAGCAACGGCAACACTCGGATTCTCCAACCAAACATCGTACGCGGTCTGGATCGATGAGTGGAAACCATGAACAGTTCAATGAGACATACACTCAAGTGTACGTGTATCATGTCCGCAACGAGTTGGAACAGCTACGTAACGAACGAACCAAATTGGGTGCCACTGGATGTAACTGCCGCAAACTCTCTGTCTACTTGCCCCCCAAAGGAGGTGGCGGCAAAAAGGCTCAACATCGCCGCATGAAACCTTCCAAGGTCGCACAAGAATTGAAGAAACGCAACTTGTACGACCCGTCCGCTTCCCGAGAAGAAATGGAGCGCACTCTCCACGATGCTGTCGCCAAAGAACCTTGTTGTCTCGGAGACGATTGCTTTTGCACCCGCAACGGCATTGACTGTCAAGCCGACGCCTGTCGGTGTTGGCACGATTCACATGTGCACGAGACTGGCGGTGCGAGCGGACACGCCTTGACCATTGAGGACATTGAACGTCGTTGTGGTAACCCCATTGGCATGGCGACCGTCAACAGTACCGAGATTGATGCCTACCGAAACAATATTTTGGACAATGGAATCCTCTTTTGTCAGCCAGTGACAAGTGATGGTTTGGCTCCAAGCGAAGCGTTGGACTTTTAGGTTTATGCACTATTCTACACAACTACGGTACTACCAATCTGGGCAACTACTTGCTTCACTAGGAAGCAGTAGTAGAAACCTAGGAGTTGGTTCCTTATTACATCTATTATTACATCTATTATTACATCTATTAGATCATATTAGCTTTCACTCAATAGTGTGTTGCTTTTTTTCGTCGTCGGATAGAATCGGTTGGAAATTCCTCGAGTGCCAGAAGTCACCCGGCGGATACTCCAACGACCAACCGTTCCTCTACCGGTAGTCGCAGAAGTAAAGTTACTACTGGCGGAACTCTCTTTATCATGGTGTGCAAAAATGTAGCTAGAATATAAATTACAATAGTCATACAGGGTAATCACTGTAATCACAAGTGTCCACCATGGTCTACCACGTCAGTGTGCATGTGGGGACCAGTGGGAAGAACAACAAGGCCGTTGGAGCATGATATCGGCGTTCGGGATTTGAGGGAAAAACCCGAACATCTGGGACCATGGTCGACCGGCAAGAGGTTTGTTCTTTGAAAGCAGCATCCAACATGCCCTCTCTTGAACTGTTCCTTTTCTCTATCATCTGTTACAACATCCATCCATTGTTCAAATCTCCAAAAGTAAGGGCATTATTTATTCTTGTTGCTCCATCACTGGTACTCGAGGAAAAGATTGGATAGGTTGTGGCAGTCCTTGTACTTGTGAATGTCGTTGATTGAGGAAGAGGGCAAAGGCCAAGTTGAATACTGTTACAAGGAAGGGAGCGGCGAGGAAGAAAGAGGACTTCATGTTGGAAATAATGAAAGGATTATTTGTTGTAGTTGTCAAAAAGGGACGGAAGCAGTTGTTGTGGTGGGAAACTGAGGTGGCAGTGGTTGTTGTGAGAAGCAAAATTGGTTCAAGTTGTACGTTGACGAATCTCTGCCGGAACTGCAAAGCGAAGATTCATGGGAACGGGGCATAGTTTGAAAGTGTGACCGGCGCAAGATTGGCCACCTGCCGGAGGCTTTCACTTCACCGTCTGTCCGACGACGGCCTTCTCAACCAAAACACGTCTGCCTGTCTTCCACTCCGTTGTGAAACTCTTTCACAACACCCAAGCCAACCGTCCGGCAATTTCCTCCATTTTTTTCTTTGCTATTGCCGATTGTCTCTGGGGAACCAATCGACTTGTAATTCATTCAACTACTCTACCGATAGTTTCTCATTTGAAAAAGACAAGATGGATCTACTCTCCGAGTTGAATATCGTAACAGAGGCGCCTCCTGCCAAACTTCAGCCTCTCGCCAACAAGCGCAAAAAGAACAACAAGTATGAACGTCGCCGACAAAAGGCACAAAGGGCAAAACAGCAACAAAATGGCGGCCAACCAACCACGGCTTCCAAAGTTCCTTCGTCTCCTCCCTCCATCAAAGAACCGGTTCAGGATGATGCTCCTGTAACCACAGATTCTCCTTCGGAGCCTGTTCCTAGCATTCCCGAACCCTCCACTACCACCTCGACACAACAACCACAAATGTCGGAACTCTTGTCCAAGGGTCCTCCATCCCGCGTGTCCCCTGAATCTCATTCCAACGAAGGACCCACACACACTACCACTACCACTGCTCCCACCACCACCACTTCCAATAATACTACATCCCACAAAAAGTCGGTTGATGCCATTGCTGCTTCGAATGCCGGACTCTCTGAACAGGAACTGGCCAAGTATATGGCCGAGTTTCATGCTCGTCCCATGGAATTGGATCGACGTGCAGGTGCTCGATCGGTGACACGTATTTCCAAGGCATCCACACACTTGTTCCAAAGTACCAATGATTGGGAGTCCTTGCCTATTCATCCTCGTCTTCGCAACACGCTGACATCCAAATTTCATTTGGCTCAACCTACCGCGATTCAGAGCCGAACCATTCAAACTGTCTTGGATCCTTCCTTGCAAGAAAAGAATGTCTTGGTGCATGCCGAAACAGGAAGTGGAAAAACCTTGGCTTACCTTGTCCCCATTATTCAACAATTGGCCTTGGCCGTTCCATTGCCTCCCAATGCCCGCAAAGAATTGGGTACCAAGTGTATTATTCTTTGTCCTACCCGAGAATTGGCCAGTCAAACCTTGGATGTGGTAGAAAAGCTTTGCCAAGCCAATTGTGCTGGAAAAATTGTTCCCGGAGGTTTGTTGGGAGGAGATTCTAGAAATTCGGAAAAGTCAAGGATTCGCAAGGGGTTGACCATTGTGGTTGCGACACCAGGTCGGATGTTGGATCATTTGAACAAGACAGAGTCTTTGTTGTTGCATCTCAAGGGAAAATTAGATTGGTTGGTCTTGGATGAAGCCGATCGATTGTTGGATATGGGATTGGGAGATCAAGTTCGACAGATTGTGCAGTTGATCCGGGCAAATGAAGCATCGACCAGTCAGCCCTGGTGGAGGTCTGTCTTGGTTTCCGCTACGGTAACAGCTTCTGTCCAAACGTTGGCCAAGGAACGAATGCTTTGTGGAAATAAGGAATGGATGTGGGTTAAAGGAGGAGACGCTCCCGCTCGGGCGCCTGCATCCAAAGAGGAAAACGACATCGCCGACACGACAGAGCTGGCCAATTCGGAAGGATTTTCGGATTCAACGCCTCGTCAATTGGCTCACTTTTATGTGACAGTGACGGCCAAATTGAGGTTGTCCACTTTGATTTCCTTCTTGGTGCAACGTATTGCCAAGGGTGAACGAACCGTTGTGTTCATGGCGACATGTGCCAGTGTTGATTTCCATCATCAATTGTTCCAGTCCATGGAACCCCTCTGGGACAAACCAGACGATGACACAACGACAACCGAACAACGCGGTTTGTTTGGAGATCGCGCGAAAGTCTTCAAGTTGCATGGAAATGTGCAACATTCGCAACGAAACCAGACGTTGAAGCTCTTTGACAATACCAAAGAAGCGGCTATTCTCTTGACTACGGATGTGTCGGCGCGTGGATTGAACTTGGGTGGGGTTGATTGGACAGTGCAATATGACCCTCCTTGCGAGATTGCGGATTATGTGCATCGTGCAGGTCGTGTGGCTCGGGCAGGAAAGGCTGGGCATTCCTTCCTCTTTTTGCTTCCCTCTGAATCCGGATACTTGGATGTTCTCCAAACCAAGGGTATTAAGAGTTTGGTACCTGCTTCCTTGGCGTCGACCCTCAATGCAGCTGCTTCTGAATGTCCCGCTTGGACCAAGTTGGGACAAACCCACGCAGGAGGAAAGGACCGTCCCGATCGCCGTGGAGACTCACGAGCTGGAGAACACTTTGCGGCTCAAGTGCAACGACGATTGGAAGAATGTATCATTGAAGAGGATCGTGCCACCCGGCCCAGCAATGCCGCGAACAAGAAGAAACGCAAACAGGAGAAACCGGGAGTTCTCTTGGAGTTGGCCCGTGAGGCCTTTATGAGCTTCCTTCGAGCCTATCCCACCAAGCGAGAACCAGCTGTTCGATCCATTTTCTCGGCCCGTGCTCTGCATTTGGGACATGTAGCCCGATCCTTTGCCCTTCAAGAACCTCCAAAGTCGTTGGTGTCCAAACACAAGAGACCTACCGAGGAGGAGAAGGAGGATGCTGCCGTCCGACCCAAGTCTCTTCAATTTCAGGAATATGAGAACCGTCTTGTATCCATGGATGACGATGACGAGGATGATGACGTCGAGGAACGCCCTACCAAACACCGCCGTGTGACAGCTCGTGAGGCTCAACAAAATGCCAGAAAGCTCATGTTGGCGAATGCTATGAAGCTTCAAACCCAAGGCATGGATTCAATGTAATGGCCTCCATTGGGTTTACCTCTTGGAACAGATTCATACTGTACAAACTAAAATGTACTAACTAGGATATCCGAAACAACAGGTCTTGATGTCATTCTATACATTCTTTTACTAACTAGGAAACGTCCGTCCGTCACACCACGGCGACACGACAGTGCGACAAGGCCATCATCGCTTGACCTTCGATCGGCACTTACACAAAGATTGATATAGTCGGGTGGTGCCAAATAACGTGTTGTCCATTGCAAATACCATCGACACACCATGTCTACAGCCACAGCTTTGATGCGTCGGTGTCTACGTCCACTTCCGAGGACGTGGCGGATTCCTGCAGGGGATACAATCCAATCGGTTGCTACAAGCACCAGTAGGGGCTTCAGGTATCCTTCGCCATCATCCACATCATCATTCCATTCTCAGTACATTCGCCTTCCCTATCGTCCTTTGTCAACCTCCATTCCATCAATTGCATCCTGGAATGATGAGGCTCAAATTCTGGTACAGAACATGAGAAAAGTTTCGGAGGACGAGGCCATGCCAGAAGCTACTCGTCTCCTGCAAGATTTGTTGAGTATTACCTATCAAGCTCGCTTTGGAGGATCGTCCATGTCGAGCAGCAGCGACCATTTTGATTTATCTCGGGCCGATTTTCCTCTAGTTTTAGAGATTCTTGATGCTTGGGTGGACCTCCAGGCTCATCAAGACTTGGCCTTTGATGAATCGACGGAGATTGGGCACAACACTTTGCCGGTGATTCTCCAACTCTGGCGACTGGCGCTGAACCGTGGCGACCATGCCGTACCTACCCCAACCGAAATGCTGGTCCGACTAGATCATTATCGAAGTATCCCAATGTTATCCTCCTCTATTCGACCAACGGCTCAAGCTTACAATATTTGGATGGAAGTTGCTGCTGAACGAGATGTTGCCCTAGCGCTCAAAGTGTATCACTGGATGTGGACCGAAAGTCAAATGGATAGTTTGGTGCAACCTGATACCCGGACGGTTGCAGCCATGTTTCGTGGATTTGTTTCGTTGGAGGATGAAGACTTGGCAGCTACAGAATGTGAACGTTTGCGAGAGGACTACATTGCTCAAATTTCTAGTTCCAATCCACAACGACGACAGCATGAAATGGCATCCGTCGAGGAATCGCTTATACATGTATGGGCCGAGCGCAATGGATTCCGGGCACTGTTTTATTTGGAGGAAATGGCACGGAAACATCTAGAGTCATCAATCTCAGATCCTTACCCACCTCCGGGAACAAAATGTTGGAATGCAGTTATTTCCAGTCTTGCAATTCGTCACGAAGAACCTCATGAAGCTGAAGACGTGGTCAAGGCATTTCAACAATTTGCAAAGGAAGTTCCAGAAAACGAAGACTTTTTTGTTCAACCGGACCTCTTCACATACACACCACTTTTAGAAGGATGGGCTCGAGCAGGACATCCCGACGATGCCAATCGAGTGTTTGATCGAATTTTGCGGGATCGCAGCCGGCTCCATCCAAATGTGATTACGTACACGTCTGCCATGAAAGCCAACGATGGAAATCTTGATCGAGTCAATCAGATTGCTACCAACTGTTTGCAAGCATTTCAAGAGCAACTGCAACGACAAGCTGGTGCGAAGGAAGGAGAGCATATTTCCAACGATATTATGCTAGACCATGAATTTTTCCATGTTTGGCTCCGAGTTTGCTTCAGCTCCGACAACCGATCCAAGGGACTAGCTACGGCAGAGGAGATTCTGCTAGATACCATGCCTGCAGTTGGATTATCACCTGGACCATCAACGTTCGGTTTGCTCCTCCGTGACTTCCTTGACCAAGACGACTTGGAGGGTGCCACCAAATGGTTGATGGCCAATGCAAAACAAATGGACGAAGTATCCATAGTGGACTGGACAGTCCGTCTTGTAGAGATGGGTGATATCGAGTTGGTTAGCTTTTTGGATCGATTGTTCGGAAGTGTACGGAGGCAAGCACCCAAGTCACTACTGCAAGTCATTGTCGAGGAACATTTGAAGGATCAAGAGTCCTTGGAGCGTTTGCTCTCCAGAGTATCCGCAGATCAGGGATTGCAAATACTGCAATGGATGCCATCTAGACAAAGAAAGCAACAATGTTTTGCTCTTGTACTGAGGACAATGGCCAAAGCAGGAGACGGAAGTGGAGCGGAGGAACTTTGGGGGCTATGGAAGGAACACTCCCTCAAGGAGCCCGGTGTCCAAATTTCACCCCAACTTACAGGTGAAATGTACGGTAGTCTGATTGTTGCCTGGTCCCGAGACGGTGGAAAAGTTGAAATCAACAAGGACCATACAACCAAATGGTTTGCCACTTGGTTGAAGGACCCAGCTGTCATGGATGTCTACCCTCCTTCCCAACGCATCCAGTCCGCCGTACTTTCCAGTTTAGCAGCTGCGTTTGTACCGAAACAGGCCATGGCCTTTTTGCGAGAGCTGAAGCATCTTCACGCGAGTGGGAAACTTGCGGAGAAACCTGACTTGGTGATGCACAATTTGGTGTTAAAGGCTTGGATCCAGGCGGCAAGTGGTAGCCAGGCAGAGAAATTTTGGGAAAATGAAATGTCAGATCTGGACAAGGACCTCATTTCCTACAATAGCGTTGTTCATGCATATGTCAAGGCAAGGGAACTGGATCGAGCCCGAAGCTATATTCAAGACAAAATGATATACCAAGGCGAGTGTAATCCGGATTTCTCGACGTTCCGATTGTTGTTGGGAGGATGGGTCCCATCGAAAGCTCCAGACTCGGTCGAACAGGCAACCTCGATTGTTCATTGGATGGAACAATTGCACCAGGAGGGTATTCTTGCAAGCCCACCAGACAAGAGCATCTGGAAATATGTGGAAGAATGTCAGTCCAACAAGAAGATGCAACCAAAACGAAGAGGGGGTGGCAAACGAGACAATTCCCGTCGCAAACGTGACTCCAAATCATAGGTTGGAAACCGTCGTCTCCTGCGTAGAGGTAGTAGCACTGTAACTACCTAACCAATGTTGTTGTACCATCATCATCTTATGTTAGTACTACTATTATTGCAAAACAAAGGTATGGAAACAATCGGAAGAGTTAGTAGCTACTAATTATACAAAAAGAAGAAGCGTGACGCCCCTTTCACGGCGGCGTGAACTTGATTTTCTTCCAACCTTCCAAATGTAAGTCAATCATGCAAGACGTGCATTCGAGAAACACCCTTGAGAGCATTTTTTTCCAACGAGTACTGTATCATTCATGTTCCAAATACAAAAGTATGTATCGTTGGCGCGATCCAACGATTCTCCATCACCACCACTACTACTACTAGCCATACACCAAGCTCAACCAACACCACAGTCCGCCCGTCGTATTTTCTAACGCGTGTGCACCGACTCGACGACAGACTCTTCGTCAAACAATTGACATCGAGCTTCTTGGACTTCTCGTGTGGGAACAGTGCCCTGGTAGGGTCGGTCTAGAGCACCGGATGCTGCAAGGACTTCATATTGCAGTTGTTGATCGCCATAGATCCCTGTGCAAATGCCGCACTTCTCGACAATGAGTCGGTTGCAGGTGTTGGCAGCGTCCATCATGAACTCTGTCAAGGATGACAGTTGAAGCAAGGAAGTATCTGCTCGTTGAGTAGTTTCAGATAGTGGAGCTAGTGTTCTCCAGTCATTGTCTGCCAAACTAGCTGTAGAATAATGATCTCTCGAATCTTGGGAGTGGACGCGATGCATCATGGATGCACTAAGGTT
Organism: Nitzschia putrida; assembly: GCA_016586335.1. Lineage (NCBI taxonomy): Eukaryota > Bacillariophyta > Bacillariophyceae > Bacillariales > Bacillariaceae > Nitzschia > Nitzschia putrida. Next base: position 168,769 of record BLYE01000037.1, on the reverse strand, counting down.
ACTTCCATGACTTCTGCGGATACCACTGGAAACACTGTTGTTGGAGCTCATGATGATATTGTTTGTTTGTTGATTGGTATTGTTGTTTTTGTTTATTTTGTTGTTATTACCAGATGTGCAAACTTGGCGGAGATGAGAGAAGAAATGAAATGGTACCAAGCCGCCAACAACGTGGGGAGTCTTGCGAGGAAAATCTGGCGACCCCAATGTTGGGCAGTATCGTTTGCCGCAATCGAACGGAGGGCTGATTCTTGTGAAGGGAGAGTGGACAAGAATCAAAGGAGGACAGGTGCATGTCACAAATGAATTGAAAATACTACCTGTATGTAGATATAAGATACCTGGGTCACGGATGGTTGCCAAGATTGGACCGGATCGACCGCCAGTCCGACGCATAGTCCTTGCACGAGTATGAAGCAGAGAGTCCATCCTAAAGGGTTTGGAGAAAAATCGAGTATAGACAGGTCAAGAATCAGAGAAGTTGCTCTGGTGTGGATATGATAGTGACTTGGCCACTATTGGCTTGGAAAAAGCCGATGACGAAAAATTAATCTCCGTCACGTGCAAACCCCATAATGGAAAGGACAACCAAATTTCCCCATGTCAGATAGCAGCAGCACCAATAGTACCTAGTTTCTCCAGTACCGGCAGTTTGCATCACCACTCTATCGAAGTCTAAGTGAAGGATGATGGGTGATGAGTAATGAGGGGCAATGCTAGGATTCTGTACAAGTTGAAAGGTAGTGTTGTTTACTTCGATACGAGATAGGGAATGCATTCTGCACTCCACCGGAAGACTACAGCACACCTGCCGTAGTAGACTACAATCTGCCATGCAACACTCCAAAGCCTTGTGGGTGTAAAACAATAACAAGCAACAACACTAACATCAACTCTCTACCACTATCCTTACTTGACACACTACCTGGTACCAAGGTTGGGATAGAATCGTCTACTACAAAGTACCCTAAGGAAATATTGGTTGAACAGAAAACATAGTTTCGCGCACGCAAGAAAAACCAGGGTAACAATCATATAGTCCGATTGAACTCTTCCCATACCATGTGCGCCAGGCCCTCCAATGCTCGACCCCCAAGAAAACTAGCGACCCTACGTCGCCCATTCGCCTCATGTTGTACAATTGGCAGCTCAGCAAGCTACCCGTGTGATGATTTAGTACCTTCCTTGATCCTCGACACCCTCCATTCGTTCGCGTCCTTCTGCAGCTCCTCCATTTGCCTCGTGTCGGTTCCAGTCCCAGTCCAAACTGGAGTGGTTGTTTGTGTACCCTTGCGAGCGGAACAAATCACGGAACATTCCTCGCAAGTAGGCAATGTTTGGCTTGGCCTCGAACTTCAAGGAGCGGCAGTAGGCCAAGTATTCAGCGAACTGCGATGGGCAGCCTTGGCAAAGGGCAGGGATGGTGATGCTCTGCTTCTTCTCCATGATAAGCTTGTACTTCTTGGTGGCGGACTTGGCCTTGAGTCCTTGCCATGGAAGTCCCCCCTTAAGGAAGTAGACAAGGACGTATCCGATAGACTCAAGATCATCACGTCTAGATTGCTCAACTCCCAAGTGGTTGTTGATGGAGGCATAACGAGGGGTTCCGGTCAAGGAGCGTCCTTCACGCTGAGGAATGTGTTGAAGAGTTCTGGGGTGGCGGTATCGCTTGGAGAGACCGAAATCAATGCAGTAGATGAAGTTTCCGTTTCCACGGCCTCCGTCAGTGACAAAGTTGGCAGGCTTGATATCACGGTGAATCAAGTGGCGGGAGTGCATCAACTCGACACGCTCCAACATCTGATCAGCAACCATGAGAACAGTCTTGAGGGAGAAACGGCGACCGCACTTGTTGAACTGATCCTCAAGGGAAGGTCCGAGAAGGTCCATGACCATGAGGTTGTACTGTAATCATAATAGGGTAAAAGTAACAGAGAAACAAGAAGAAAGGATTCCGTCAGTGACCAGCCCACTCCATGCATCAAAGAATCCAGTGCATTTCTACACTGTCAAACGTACCGAATCCTGCGTTCCAAAGTAGTGGACTTTGGCAAATCCGGGAGCATTTTGCAACTCACGGTACACCTTGTACTCGTGACGGAGCTGAGGACAACGAGCTCCGTGCTTTTCGAACTTGACAGCGACCTTCTCGCCATTGGCACCGACACCTGTCACGAAAAAAAGGAAGGTGTTAGAACGCACGTGGAAATGTACGTGGACCTCGTAGATTCAGTACAGAAGCTACGCGAGGCATCATCCGGAAGGGGATTGGCCCAAGGTCGGAGAAAGCCATGGTGGAACGTACCGAGGTAGATATCTCCGAAGGAACCTCCACCAACACGCTTGGTAATTCTGTATTTCTGTAGAACAAGAGAGCAAACGGTGAGGATTGGAGTGGTTTGGCAAAAACGGGATGGGCACGTTTGGTCATTTTCCGTCCGTCGTAGAAACGGCTACGAAAAATTCGGCGTACGACGTGACCCGCTCGCCGCCCCCGTCAAGGAAAATGACATGGACATACCGATATGGAAGATTGCATCTTGTTGTCTTGAAAGTCTATCTCTTGCTGTCGCTACTGGGAATGCCAAGAATAGATCTAAGGAGAGAAGGACGATACAATACGATCGAGGCGCCTTCTACAAAACACTCGGTGCTCTCGTGGGGTCCACCGTTTTGTGTGTGCTGTGGGCAGCTCCCTGGCGATTGCCGCAGCGAGTCCTCCTGCCTCTTTTTTCTACGAGCGCAGTCCGCGCAATTCTCTACCGTAGGTCGCCAATCGTCCTCTCGCCAGTTTCTCCCTCGCTGGAGCACCCCCGATTGCGCCTGCGACATTCTTTCTTAAGTGCCAGCATGCTGGACTTGTATCATTACATGTATATTGGGCGCGTAATCCTTCCCACATTTTACCGATAGATAGCCCTCGCTAACAACTCCCTATTCACATTTATATGGAAGTGAATGGTTTTATATTCCGACTCCCTCCCTTGGCGAGGGCGGGCGGGGGAGATTTATTATTAGTCACACGTCGTGATGATGCGGACTGGTGTGTCTGTCTGATGTACGTCTCATCGGAGGTCGGAGGAGGGAGGAGGTCGACGACAACAACCACCTTTCCTGCTACGAGTACTCGTACCTGGTCGTACCTCATTCTCTCCACTACTACTATATCATGAGAACGATACCTACTCTACAAACCTTGTGTCTTCGGACGATTGGAGACAAAGCATGCAAACCCGAAGAAACATTTGCGCCTTCCAAGAAAGATTCCAAACCTTCGACGGCGTCCCGCTTGTTACGTTCCTTTGCCCAACGAGGCGTTGATCATGGAGAAAAGGAGGAAGAGGAAGAAACAATGGACGCGATGGACGATGACAACAACAGCAACAATGATGCTACTACTATTACTGTGAAAACTATCCAACAACTTCCCATGACGAGAATTCCTGCCATTGGCAAAGGATCTGCACGCCGTGTACAAGCCAACGATGTGGATTTGAACCATCCATGGATCGCGGTCCGAGACACTGTCACCGACGCGTTGGTGGCGGAATACAATACGCCAGCCCTTGACGTACTACAGAGTTATATTGATTCTTTGGTGGAACTGTCAAGAATGGATGATTCTCGATTGGGAAAGCGATTCTTTTTGGAATGGGCTGCCAATGTCCAAGCCAAGGCAGAAATGACGAAAGATGACGATGTCACTGCAAAAGCTACACGGCCGGCCAAACGATCCAAGGTGATGGAATCAACTACAACCACGGTTTTGTTGGGATCTCTTTCCTTATACAATGCAACCATTCAACAAGATACAATCAAAGCCATGGTGGATTCCAAAATGACCCAGCATTTGGCCGTCTTGGATTTGACCGGAATTCCTACCCTCACCGATGCCATGATGAAAACGTTGGCGACCCAATCACCACAATTGCGTCGGCTCAGTGTCAAGAATTGTCGTCGATTGACACACAAGACCTTGGAATGTTTGGCCACGCATGTTCCACTCTTGACCTCCCTTGATGTCGGTGGTGCCTACAATATTCAACCGACACATGTGCTAGAGTTGGTGGCGTCATTGGTACACTTGAATGAAATCCATGCCAGCGGACTCTTGTGGACGGATGATTTGTTGGTGGATTTGACGGCACTCCGCAGTTATTCGGCTTTGAGTTTGGGATATCTCTTGCCTCAACACGTGACAGCACAGGGTCTCAAACAAGCACTCATGACACAGACATCGAGTTTGACTAGTTTAGCACTACCGTTTTGTGAACCCATGGTGGATGCGGCGTTTCTCGGAATTTTGGGTCGTCATCTGCCTCTCTTGACGGCCTTGGATGTCCGAGGAAATGGTCCTCTTACCAGTATGACAGGATGGTACGATGGTCGGGCCACCATTCAACCCGTGCCCGACCCGCAACCGTTGTTTGTCTTGGCTCGCTACAGTGGGCTCAGTAACCCAAACATTGAGGATACCAAGCGGATTCATCCACTACAGGCCATGGAACTGAATTGTTGCCTGGGGTCGGAAGGTGTCGGTGTGGGAATTCAACGTTTGCAGTCACCATGAGGAAGGTCCGAGCAAATCATTTGCCCATTCCCACACATTGCCGTGGAGAGTTAGAGATCAGCTCTGGGGTCACACAGCGGTTCCAACACATCAAGAGCACCGCCAAACTCTTTGCTACCCTGAGTGTCCACTCCACTGCGAACATTGCATTGCGCATTCTTTTGCAATCCAATTATGTAATGAAACCAGTGTGACGGGATGTACAAAACTTCACCCGCCTTAAGAACCGTCTCCACGGCCAAACTCCTGCCGGCCCGTTGCAGCCATTCGTGTTGTTCCCCACGGGGAGGATCCACAACATGGCCCAAATTCAAAATGGAGTGCCGAAAAACAGGCGATTGCCGCAACGTGACAATACCCAAATGTCGACATTGGTTGGGTGGAAGCAAAACATAACGTTTCGCACCCTCAATCATGCCAACCATATTTTTGCCCGAATCGTAGTGAACGGCAGCGACGACACCACGTTCTCCAAAGCGACATTGAATGCCTTTTTGTTGGGATGGATCAGGGCAAATGAAGGTCGCGTTTGGGCTCGAAAAAGCGGGGAAGAGATCCCGACTGATAAAGGAAGCTCGAGGGTTAGGATATTCGTCGTCTGTCGTCGACGTTTGTTGATTATGCGTTTTCACCTCCCGCTCCTCTTTGGGCACTCCAGCTTGCCAATAAAAATGAGGTTTGGAGGCATCCAATTGGACGGCATCGGCATATCGCGCATGTTGAGACCATTTCCAAAAAGTCCAGTCATTGTTGCGTGTAGGTGGAATACCCATCTTTTCCACATTCCAAGCCGTGGGTTGGAAAAAGGCAAAATAATTGTGAGGTGCCTCTTGGCATTTGCCTTGGGGCGGAACTTGATTGGGATGAACACCATCGCTTGGTATATCCGCGTGGGAGGGTCGCTGTTGCTGTGGTCGAAGAGCATCAAAACCTTGCGAAACATACTCATCTGTCCACTTTTGGTTGGCATGCATCAACTCTGGTACATTCGTCAACTTGAAAGGAACTTCATGCTCCCTATATAATTCAGCAATCGCCAGTTGCTCCGGATCTCGAAAATCAAAATGTTGCAAGGTTTCGACTAGAGGAAAAGGAGGGGAATCCAATTCATCTTGGGGCCAATTGGAAAAGAGCTGACGGAGTGACCGTAGGGTGGGGTATCCATCTGGCGGTGGTTCCAAAGACTGTCTCGGATATAGATAGTGTTCTTGCAATGTGTAGTCCATTACAAGTTTAGTATCCCTCCTTTTTGCTTGAATATGTTCCCACTCTTGCTCCCAAGCCATGGGTGTTGAACCATGGTCCGACAGAGTTCCTTTCATCCGGGACACTCGAAAATAGGGACCATGCATGGAAAATTTGGAAATTTTAGATCTTTCTGTCGCTGTTAGCAATGGATTCTGAGGTTCCTTGGGACGAAGAGCAGGTAATAAACGATGAAATCTGGGGAGCGATTGAAAATGTTCATTTGGGAATCGCTCATTTCTTTGCATGGATTCTTCCAATGTCTCTAGTTGCTCCCACATGGCGGTTTGCAAGTCATCGTTGTTGGCGGAGCGACCCCGTATGGTGTTGGAAGATTGCTGCACTACATCAGAAACTCTTTGTGCAAGCGTCTTTTGTTTATTCAATTGTGAATGACGGTTCTTGACAGGATCTGTTTGAAGTAAATAAACGAGGAAACCTATTCCTCCTATCAAAATGACAGCCAGAATTCCAATGTATAAGACCAGTACTCGTTCCTGCTTCTGTCGCTTTCGGTACTTTTCTGGTATCTTCCTGGTGTTGTGTGTACTGCCAGTACTACCTCGGAAGGCAGAGGTTGGGTGGCCATGCTGTTGTGATGGCACCCTTGGTTTGACCATTGTGGCTCGGACAAGTTCAACCATTCAGACTGAAGAACACGAGTCAACTGTTGTTGTTATCATGAAACTATCAGAGATAGGCAGTGGTGGTAGTAGCAATAATACCTATGTTGGTACAGTCCTCGTATGATAGCGAAGGAGACGTTTCGCTTTGTCGTTGTTGGTTCTCGTTGCCGTGTTTTTCAAATCCGTTGAGGAGGGGTTGTGACGCGCGACGAAACTGCCGCAAAAAAAGGGAACGGAACAATGAGAACTAAACCACGCTAAAAATGAGAAAAGAGAAATTCGTTTATCCGGTGAAATATTAGAGCAAGAACACAGCAGAGTCCTTACCCTCAATAGACTGTGAGTTTGACTGCTAGTACTAACTTGCTAGCTACTAGTAGGTATGAAGAATATAGATATGTGATTCGCAATCATGTCTACGTAGTAACGTTGGTGCTCTTCTGATTATATGGCTACTCCTAGTAGGACTAACCGCTGGTCAGTACAATAGCAACAAAATTGTGGAAACACTGGAAACAAAAAACAAATAATGGATCAAGATGCTTATACTAGCGACATTGTGATGTATTTTTGGGAAGTTCTATTTTCGCATCCAACAACTAACGGAAGGCACGCATGCATGTCCCACAACGTGTGTGGCAAGCGACAAACAACAGAAAAAGGTAGGTGTTGTACAAGAATCTATTGGAGGGAAGCAATTGGCGGATTGGGCATGGGAGGAATAGCCACTTTGGTTGGTGGAGTAGGAGATGGAATTTCTGGCATTTCCATAATCGTTTCTTTTTGAAGACCAACCAGGTTGCTGCCCTTGCCTTTTGTTTGCTCTTTTGACGCAGATTTTTCAAACGTTGCATTCTGCGAGCTCTCGGACGTCGACTGACCATCTTCCTTTTCGTTCATATTCTTGCTGACACTGCTTCCACTCTTGAAGCCAATGCGGAACATACCCAATGTAGAATTCTTTTTGTTGGACGACCAAGTGGCAGTGCGCTTGAGATTGACACTGCTGCCAAATCCCCAGTTCTTCGTGACAGGCTTTGTTGTTGCTGTGAGAGAAAGCTCCACTCTTAGTTTTTTCACAATTTGAGAAAACGTAGGACGGGCATTGTGGTCGTCTTGCCAACATTCCTTGATCAATTTCCGGATTCCCTTGTTGGGAATAGCGCTGGTAGTATGTCTCCACTGGTTGACAATAATCTTGTTCATAAAGGCGTCACGGGAACTCACACTCTTGTAGGGCTTCTCCAAAGTACAAATTTCCCAGAGTAGCACCCCGAAACTGTAAACATCCGACGACAAACGAGAACCACGTCCCAAGGCAACCTCAGGGGCCATGTACCGCAGAGAACCGGCAACTTCAGTTTTTTTGATGGTGTGCTCTTCCCGAGCAAATCCCAAATCAAAAATTTTGGGGGTTCCATGCTCGTCGAAACCGACGTTATCTGGCTTGAGATCACGAAGAGCCACACCTTGGCTGTGTAAATACTCCATACCCTTGGCAACGCCCAAGGCAACACTAGATACACGCTCTAGCACAGCGGACTCACTCATTTCCTTTGGAGTGCTTTTACTACTAGAACTCTTTGACAAGCCCCCCTTCTTGTGAGCACGATATTGATCCAATTTCCCGGCCAGCGTATCACTCAACAAATCCAATACAATGAAATAACCACGGTCAGTTTCCATGTAAGCCTCACGAGGACCCAACTCGGAGATTCCATGAAGCTTGATCACATTTTCATGGTCGAGTCGAGATAGAATTTCGCCCTCAATGGCCAAATCCACAGCTCCAGTACAAAAAGTCTTTGTTCTCAACTTCGTCTGGGGATTGAGGCATTTAAGTGCATATGCCTTTTCGACGTTGTCTCCAACCTGTACTTTGAAAACTTGCGAAAAGCCTCCAAACCCAATCGGCTCGAGGAGAGTGACGTTGTTCCAAGTCAAGTCATAGCGGACTTGGTCTTCGTGGAGTCTTTCCAACCGACTAGCGCTAGCCAGTTGCCCAGACTCAGAGGCTGCAGCTTCTCCTGCTCTTGATTTGCGAATGTAATCAGACTCGTCCACCATGTTGTTTGGTTTGTAGCAGCGAATCTGGCAGCAACAACTTTCGTGACTATTATTATTTGGGAAATGGTTGGGTTGGTTGTTTCTCCCTCCGCCCACTCAAGTGCCAGAACTTAAATGTCCACTATTACCATCAAGTGACATTGGCACTTTCGGGCTTTGCAACTTTTATCCGCCCGGGCCACTGGGACATGCATCCAATAAGTAACCTGTGCTCCCTTATGTCATTTGCCCGCTCCTCACTCCTCACTCCTCACTACTAGTAGCCAGCAGTAGTACCGGCGGTACAGTACTGTACGAGTACGTAGTGCAACTGCAGCACAACCAGCAGCTCGAACATACTCCTCCTTGGTACTAGTATATACTATTATTAGTACTGGGGCGTGGGAGGAGTTTGCGTTAATAGAATTATTTGCTCAAAATGTATTTCGTACAAAAACGTTTTCTGCGTGAATGGCGGACAAGCCTTCAGCTGAGTATAACTGCGCTTGGCAAGCAAAAAGCCGAACGGTAGGGGGGCAAAACAGTAGATTCATAACAGTAGATTGAGACTGCATGTTTCGCCAGAACGTACTGTTATGATCTACTGTTATGCGAGCTTTCTGAAAGTGCTAAATATTCCGACATCAAATCGTGCTTCGATCACGACTTGGCCCATCGCTAAAAAGAGGGATCCAAGATGGGTCAACATGCAACGCCATGATGCACGACAACAATCAACACTCAACAATCAACCTCAAAAGTAGATGCACTCACTAACATGGTGCTCACGCTCAGTCTTTTTCACCAGAAGTGTTCAACCTGAGTATTGTGAAACACTAAATTAGAATGAAACAAATACCATGCTGCTCGTACTTGTCGTAACGCAGGGTAGGTTGATTGTTGAATGTTGTCGTGCATCATGGCGTTGCATGTTGACCCAATCTTGGATCCCTCTTTTTAGCGATGGGCCGACGAGTCGTGATCGAAGCACGATTTGATGTCGGAATATTTAGCACTTTCAGAAAGCTCGCATAACAGTAGATCACAACAGTAGATTGAGACTGCATGTTTCGCCAGAACGTACTGCTATTTCGCCAGAACGTACTGTTATGAATCTACTGTTTTGCCCCCCTACCGTTCGGCTTTTTGCTTGCCAAGCGCAGTTATGCGTATCGGCACTCAGCTGAAGGCTTGTCCGCCATTCACGCAGAAAACGTTTTTTTACGAAATACATTTTTGAGCAAATAATTCTATTAACGCAAACTCCTCCCACGCCCCTGACATTGATACCGATAGTACGAAGGAAGTTTGGTTCTTTAATATGGAGACCATAAAGTTGCGGTAAACAACTATTTACACTTCCTGCGAAGTACAATTGTACTATAACTTAAACTAACAATCAAACCAAACAAAAAAATTGAAAGGGTGATCTGCAAAATCCATTCTCTATATCAAATTAATGTCCTGGCAACAATGAAAACACTGACTACTAGCACCATTTGGCAGCATCATCAAGAACACCAAAACAAGTTTTTTGTAGCTAGTAGTACTTCATATACTGGGGTTTGTACGCGTCGTAGTGGATGCCTACTTTGCATTGTTTGTGGTAGTCTTTGTGCTTGGCTTATCACCAGTAGAGTTGCTTGCTGTTTCACATTGTAGTATTTTCAGTTTACGAACTACTTTTAACAGCATGATAAAACAAAACAAAATTCACCCGGACGACGACACAGCTCAGTCATGTTTATTCTCCCATCTCGGAAGGTGTGGGTCGTCCGTGTCGTCTTGTAGGATACAAAAGATAGGAATGGAGTCCAAAAGGTTCCCTTTTCCCTGTTTCATCAGTTCCCTTCCACGTCAAAGTTCGTGTTCAAAATTGCCGAGACCTTCTTCCACTTCGGGAAGAAGAAATGCCCACTTCGATGGTCGCGGTGCGTGTTCTCATTTCTGGTGAGTGTACGAGTAGCCACCTATGAAGCACGATACGACGCCTTTCCAGTTTTCAACTGATGGCTTGACGCCGTGGGACATGTCACGTAGAATTCCACAGAGAGGCATTGTGGCTCCGCCTGTCCATCAATCCGGCGGATAAAAGATAGTGCATTGTGATAGGCTGCGAACAAGTATTGGTGCCAAATCATAGGCCTGGTGGTGTCACACTGACACCTGCAAACCACCACTCTAATTGTAGAATTTCCCACGTTGTGATTGGCAGCTCACGGGCCACACACTTTCAGAACCCCGTTTCAAGACTGCTTACTTGATGGTCGGCATTGCGAATCAAGCCACAAATTTCTACGAATCTCTCACCAATCATGCTCAATCCAAACCATCAAGGCTCGTCTCCTATTGCGGTTACGAGATTACCAAACTACCCCTCGTATAAGGAACACTCTCATATCACCAAAATCGTGTCACCCCAAATGAAGAGCAGGAGCATCCCTATCACCACTGGACACTTCCATCGAACAGCATCCGAGATCCAATTGTACATAGACGAACAAATTGCTGAACAAAGAGACAATGCCTTCTATGCTCGAATAGTAAACGGTATCCTTATCAATCAATCCAAAGGCAAGAACCGAGAGTTGCAGAAAGAAAATGAACTTTGCCTGACAAGCATTATACAAACCCACAACGATGAACCAAGCACTCCAACAGGAAAGCTATCCTTAGGGGAATCCCAAAAGGAGAGAGAATATGATGACTGGATTGTAGGCGAATATGTCGAGGACGATTGCAACCAGACATCTTCGGACGAGTCACCGGATCTAGCCGAAGAGGCTGACTTGATTTTTGATCTTGATCTGTGAAGGCACTCAATCCTTTTGAGCCATACATTCCAGATGACACGCCTGTATTATATTCATCATATATTCGCTACGCTAATGCTATCTAAAGAAAGCTACTATAGAGAATTCCACAATTGCTACCTTTCTTATCTCGTTGTCATTGTCTCAGCAAGCTTTGGTTGATGGTGGTGTGATGGATTTGGTTCAGTACCTGGCACGGTATCTAGCCCGGTCTGACACGTCCTTCCCAAAATGGTTCCCGTTTGGCCTGTGCGTCGCAGGATGTCGACAAATCTTCACCGCAAATCAGTGCCAGCTGAGCATCTACATTACTACGACGGTCAGACGCTTCAAATGTTCCCAAAACTGTTTCGGCACTTTCAGGTGTCATTTTCAAAGTAACGGAAGTTAGTACGGTACAGATTGCTTCCGTAACAGCGCTGTCACTATGTCTCACTCTCACAAAATGGCCATCACCACAACTTCATGGTGGTGTCAACAAGGGCAACACACGTGGTGGGTGGTGGAGAGATGATGGGAGAAAAATAATTGACATCACGCGTACTAGTAGAGAAGAGGTCTCAAATAACAAAACATATTATCACTAATACGGTATATCAGAATCCAATGATCATGCTACTGATAGGTTACTACTAAACGTTAGTACGGTAGGTCCAAAGTGTTTATCATCCTGAGCGGCGGCAGCAGGATTGATTGACAAGACGGGACGGTACCGCATTGTGATTGTACTTCGACAAAAAACTACTAGTAGGAATCACCCCAACAGCAGCCGGAGGAGATTTTTTCTCCAACGATAAAAAAAGAACTTACGAATAGTTCCACCGAGGAAACAAACTTCATTCCTTCTAAAGGCATCTGGTATCTGAGATCCGCGTTGTTCAGCAACACGGGAGGAACTATCGAGATATTATTACTACAGGTACCCGTAGTGGAGCTCCTAAAGCAGGTACCAGTTATTTTACTAGTCCAAATTTCAAAACAATAGAACGTCCTTCGGTTTGTCACCTACTAACACTACTTCGTTAGATAGTTCTCTACCCGCTTGTTTGTCAATACGGAATGCACTACCACCGTCGTAGATGTAAGAAGCCATGCAGAATCGGTTCATGCTGCTACAGCACAAGAGTACTGACATGAGTTTCGGCAATCGAAGTGCCGGACAAACTTGTGATACCACCAGTAGTACACTTTTGCAGCATACGGCAAGTGGAGTGCAGAGGTTCGATTTTGTCTCGATGATTCACAAGTTTGTGCCTTGCAGCCTTTGCAGTAAGTGAAAGAAAGAGCAAATCTTCCCTTTCATAGCCTGAAGTTGAACCTCTCTTCGGAAGTTTGTGGGAGCTCCCTCCGATGCGTTAAATAAAATGCAATCAAGCAACTTCTTCGCCAGGAACAGAACTATCCAATCATCACTTGTAGTGTGAGAAGGAAAATTCTGACGGCGTAGTACCGTCCAACCATCATCATTGGAGGAGCTGCAAGCATAATATTCATTTCTCAAAAAGTATGGATTGGCTTTCCACATTGGATCGAGCGTTGGCGGCGATTCCAAGGGACGACCATCACCCCCGGCATATGGAAGGATATATTGTTGAATTGAATGATGCTACCGACAATACGATGGACTATCAGAACCTGACAATATCACCCAATCCTGCTAGTTTCCGCCCTATGAGGCAATACCATTCCCTCCCAAAGGCACTGGACGAGACAGCAACAACCAAGAGTATTCCCATTGCCAAAACAATACGAAGGGCATCCTCCCAACAAGATTTGAGCCAAGAAGATGATGCTGAAAGTCGGGACACGCTATTCTACTCAAGAGTAGTCAATGGCCTTCTCCAGAAACAACAACATTTTCGCAATGATCATCTACGGAATCAAAGCCAACTGCACATCGAGAGCTTGATCAGAACTAGACATGAACTGGACCCTCTAAATGCATTCAGTGGAAACGCTAGTGATGATTTGGCTAGTTATCCGGAAAGCTATGCTCACGATGATATGGATGTTGGGATTTTTGAAATGGATCTGTAAGACAACCTTTTTCTTTTTCATGGGAAAGCAGCTTTTGCTTCCCCGTTGACATGTTTTGAGTAACCATCATGATCTGATGCGGATCGCTGGTTTTCACTTTTTGTTTGCCTTGCCTACCGACCGTAGCTAACTGTGCTACTAGTTTCAGAAGGAAATTCTACCTCCTAGATAGTGAAACGTTGAATGACATGGTCTTTGTAGTAGTTGTCATGTTCAGAGCCAGTTGTAGTTGTATGTTGATCCTTCAGAAATCATCACAACTTTGACAACGCCATACCACAGAGTTGTCTCTTGCTAGTCCGTAACAACAAAAGCCCAACAAACACACCACCGTACCGATCGGAAAGCTCCATTCCAAACCCGAACCTTTATCGCTTATCGCCAAAGACGGCACCAGCTGGAAAAAGTTTTAGTCACGAATTCGGAACGTGGGACTTTCAAGGTGGTGGAGGTTTTAGTAGAGTAGTAGGTTGAAATAATTTAATACTACTGTCCCAGTAACTAATAATCAACGAAAATAGTACTAGTATGTTGCAAACATGTATCAGCTAATAATAGTAATATATAAACCCGATCAACTCCCCTAACTATATCAACCTAAAACTCGAACTTGGAGGGAGAACGAAGCAAGTGTCGATCTCTTCGAGACTCTTCCTCAGGGGGGCATCCACACAATACCTTGAAAGTGTACTCGATGATGGGCTTGGACTCATCCTCCTCTGGAACCTCGCAACACTCATAAGGAGTGGCAGTGGAGGAGCCGCTTCCAAATGAACTGTCCTCGCTCACGAAGAAAACGGAAACAATAGTGAAAGGAGGGCCATTGGCAGGGACAATGCAACCAGCAGTGACGGCCTCGGCGTCGAGGTCACACTTCATCTTGTCCAAGAATTGGTCACAAGCAGGATCGAGAGCTCCATGGCTGGTTCCTTCAACCTTGGCATCGTACTGAACGTACATGTCGACACCAAAATCAAAGGGGTTCTCGACCTTGAAACTGACCAAAGGAGCGTTGGTATCAGAATCAATGTGCTCCAAAGCATAGAAGATGGAAGATGGGTCGTGCAAAGTGTCAGGAACGATAGAACCATCGGCAGTCTTGATGCCAGTCAAGACGACAGTGTCGTAGTCGTCGGCACAGATAGTGGTGTCGGTGTTCTCGTAGTCAAGAGAGCAAACAGGAGTGCCATCATCATCTTCACATTCAATGGGACCAACATAGTAGTTTCCATGAATCTGTTGGTTGTTGTTGGCACTGATGAAGCTCTTGGCGTAGACAATACCATCAGTGTAATCGTTACCACTCTTGAGGGTCACAGTGGCGAAGGGGGCAATCACGGAAGGTCCCCACTTCTTGCCAGTTGGGCACGTAGTCAAGACAATATCCTCATCGGTGTTGAAGACAACCAATGTGCGAGAGTCATCGGAACCAGAAACATCTCCGATGAATTGGCATTGGTGGAATTCACCACCATGATCAACAACGTGGACACTGAACTCGTTCGAGGAAGAGTTGGTCATGTGAGTAGCCAACCACTCCAATTGAGCCCAGTCGATTCCAGCGGTAGCCAAAGGATCGGAGACCTCCTTGAACTCACAGTTGTTGCACTGCACTCGACTTCCTTCCCAAGCATTGGTCTTGATGTTGGTTCCACTGAAACTTTGGTAGTAGCTCACTTGCTCCGAGCTAGAGAGCCCACTGGATGTGTTGGTGTAAATCATAATTTGCTGGTTGTAGTTGACATACATCTCAGTTCCAACAACGAAACCAGTGTAGGTGTTGTGGGCAGCAATGTTGGCATTCTCCTTGGTGACAAAAGTGTAGAGGCGCATGTACTCAGGCAACTCGCAAGTATAACCACCAGAGGTGGAAACGGGGGAGTTGGTGGGGCTGGGAACAGGAGCCTTGGTGGGGCTAGCAACAGGAGCATCAGTTGGACTAGCAACAGGAGCATCAGTTGGACTAGCAACAGGAGAGCCGCCACCACAGCAAGGAACAGAGAGCTCATAAAGAGCAACTCCATCGCCCTTGGGCCATCCACCACAGCCGTAGTTGTTGTCATTGCTGGTATCACCCTTGAATTGACCGTCATGAACAGCAATCAAGACAGTAGCAAACATACCGTCACATTGGGCAGTGTATGGACCAGTGAAGTCTCCAGCAGGTACTCCATCTTCCTTGTCGTTGGTAGAGTCGCAGGTCAAACTAGACTCTCCAGGACGAGTGTACATGGCTTGTACCCAACTGACAGTGCTACTCTTGAAGAGCTGCTCAATCTTGAAGGACACAGTGTTGCCATCCGACTCGACAACGGAAACGGCACCATCGGGGTATGCGACTCCGGCATCATCCTCAGTGAGAGTTACTTCACAATCGGATCCACCAGTAGGAGCAACAGGAGCTTTGGTGGGGGCAGGAACTGGGGCGTTCGTGGGAGCAGGAACTGGAGCATTTGTTGGAGCAGGAACTGGAGCGTTCGTGGGGGACACAACAGGAGCCTTGGTAGGTCCGGCGGTAGGGCTTTTAGTAGGAGCAGGGGCAGGAGGAAGGGTAACTCCATTGTCACAGCAAGGAAGGGAGAGCTCATAAAGAGCAACTCCATCGCCCTTGGGCCATCCACCACAGCCGTAGTTGTTGTCGTTGCTGGTGTCACCCTTGAATTGACCGTCATGAACAGCAATCAAGACAGTAGCAAACATACCGTCACATTGGGCAGTGTATGGACCAGTGAAGTCTCCAGCAGGTACTCCATCTTCCTTGTCGTTGGTAGAGTCGCAGGTCAAACTAGACTCTCCAGGACGAGTGTACATGGCTTGTACCCAACTGACAGTGCTACTCTTGAAGAGCTGCTCAATCTTGAAGGATACAGTTTCACCATCGGAGGCAACGACGGAAACGGCACCATCGGGGTATGCGACTCCAGCATCGTCCTCAGTGAGTGTAATGACGCAAGACTTGGGCCCATCGCAACCACTAGGGGTAGGAATGGAAGGAGGCAAAGGCAAGGGGCAGATAGGATCGAACTCGTAGTTGTGGAACTCGGATCCTTGGGCATTGTGGAGCAAATCTCCATAAACCATGGTACGTCCATCTTGTCCAGGCCAGAAGAAGTCAAGGTCTCCATATGGAACGATGAGACTTCCGGGCATGATGAGATTGGATAGAGGTCCGATGGTGACCTTCTTGGCGTTGTAGAAGTTCCACATCATGGAAGACTTCATCTTTGGCGAGAAGTCATAGTTGGACTTGTTGTCCGAATCGAACATGAGACTGATTCCAGAGAAGTCAACGTTGTCAAGCAAGTTGCCGTTGGCATCGAAAGGAGAAACATTGATGAGAATGGTCTTGTCAACCAAGCTGGAATCAAAGTAGAACTCTCCCCAAGATTGCTCACGGAGGTCAGACAACAACTCGTAGTCCAAGTGGAAGACTTGCACACAGCGGTCGTCACCAGCCGAGAGGTAAACTCGTTGGTAGGCCCAGCTGTCTCCTTGAGTGATGACTCCATTGGGCTTGAGGGAGTACCAGTACTCAGAACGAGTTTGGAGCTCCGAGAAAGCCTCAATGTAAGGAGTCCTGTCCATAGTCTTTTGACCAATAGTGTACTTGTAGTTTCCTTCCCACTCCGAGACTCCGTCAACGAATGGGACGAACATGGAACCACAGGCCTTCTCATCAGGGTAAGGCCAACTATCAGAAGCCTTGGTGTTACGGATGGTAGAGTTGCAGCATCCTCCGAACTCAACCGAGGCTCCTTGGGTGAACCATGTTTGTCCATCAGTCTTTCCACCGTCAAGATCACCTCCAACGGCAAGGTGGACGGTGTCAGGGCTGGCAAAGATACCACTTCCAATTCCAGCAGCACCTGTAACAAGAAAGAAAGTTATAATGTGAATGGGACAATATGAAAAAATATGAGTATTCCACTTCAAATGAACTTACCCATGGTGTTGGTTCCCTTGTCTCCGATGACAAAGTTTCCAAGGACAACGGAACGTCCCTCAATCTCAGCGGCAAGAGGGGCGTAGTAGTTTCCTCCGACTAGGAACGTGATGGCATCATCGTATCCACGAGCGTTCAGACCGGTAGGAGCCAAGACAGGGAACTCTCCCTCGTAGGAAGTAGAGGCACTGTACTCTTGACCAAGGTTGTTGACAGCCTCACACCACGAGTCAGCCTCAGTATCAAGCCATACGACGTCGTTGGTAGTGGTGGATCCCAAAGTGGCAGCAGGCAAACCTCCCCAAGTGGAGCAAGTGGCAGCAACAGGAGCCTCGGTAGGGCTTTTAGTGGGACTGGAAGTTGGGGCCTTG
Source organism: Nitzschia putrida (assembly GCA_016586335.1). NCBI lineage: Eukaryota > Bacillariophyta > Bacillariophyceae > Bacillariales > Bacillariaceae > Nitzschia > Nitzschia putrida. Next base: position 151,118 of record BLYE01000037.1, on the reverse strand, counting down.
GTAGGAGAAGCAACGCTTGAAGTAGCCAAGGCTGTATGAGTGTAGTCAACAGCAGCGACACACTTGCTACCCGACACCTTGCATGTGCCATCGCTGGTAGGACAAGAGTTCTTGTTGAAGCTGCTACAGTAATCCTTTTGAGGATGGACACATTGCTTCCAGTCCGTGCGGCAGTACAAAGTTCCACAGCAGTCGGCGGAGGAATAGCAGGTTCCAGACCAACGTGGGACACAGGATGCACTATTCTCAGCTCCACTTTGCGGCAAAAAGACCAAACCAGAGTTTCCGCCCCAACAGGATTCCTCGCAATAGGTGGCACTCGAGTCGCACCCCGACACATCACAAGTCTTGTGCTTTTGAGAGCAGCATCCTGCCTCCACAACGACATTCTCATTCATCGATACAATCACGCAGCCCAAAAGGGCCACAAAGACACTAGGAAAGGTTGATCTTCCGACCAACATGGTTATCACGAAGTGTATGGGTTTTCAGGCCGCTTCGTTCTACTTGTTGGTTTTGTGCTGGAGAGTCAGTGGACGCAGTTTCGCGGGCGTTCTGGTGTACCTTCTTGTGCCTTCTGTGGGTCTGGTCGTGATAAGTAGCGAAAAACACTAAAATGGCTCAAGGGACTCCTCCAGGCATATTGTTATCTATGCCCTCCCATATGTGTTGTGAACGAGCACAAGGCAGGGCATATCCTCGGAGAAGCCGCAGGTTGAGGATCATGGGGTTATCGCGGTATCTTGGGATACTGGGTGGATCTTGGCTCCTCTGAAAGCACTTTTTATCGACATAATTTCGCCTACCAGCTCTACACAAACGGCGCTTTCCCGGATGACTCGATTTCACGATCAGGGGCTTTCCTGCCAAAGTATATATGGCATGTCTACGTAACCCCTATAATGATCTGAATTGCGAGGAAAGACTGAAACACCACCAGATTCACGAGCCTATAATAGAAGATGTCAAAGGGTACTCTAAAAGCGTGTTGCCTTCACAAGCCCCCGCGATATCCGATCGGTGGCGCACCAGTATGGATGTATATATGTAAACAATCTTATCGCATGTCGAAAAGCTAACTCCTCTCGACTTGCCTTTCTCCCCAACACATTTTCTTGTCTATAGGTCAAGACGTTCCGATCGCAAGTGACGGCGTGTTCGTTGCGTCTCTGTTGTTGGGCACTCACAAAGCACCTTGAAAGAGTACTCAATGATGGGTTTGCTGGAATCCTCCTCGGGGACTTCACAGCATTCATAAGGTTTGGCGGTGGATGATCCAAGGCCAAAGTCTGTCTCTTCACTGATGAAGTAGACCGAGACAATGGTAAACGAAGGACCATGGGCAGGAACGATACATCCAGCACGAACGGATGAATCCTCCCCCTCAGCAGGACAGTTCATGACATCCAAGAACTGATCACAAGCGGCGTCAACAGCTCCATGGCTGGATCCCTCAACCTTGGCGTCGTACTGAATGTACATGTCAACGCCAAACTCGAAGGGGTTCTCTACACTGAACTTGACCTCAGGAGCCAAGGCGTTGTCGTTGATGTGCTCCAATCCATAGAAGATGGAAGTGGGGTCAGCCAAGGAGGAAGGAACAATGTGTCCATCCTCAGTCTTGATACCAATAAGAGTGACAGTGTCGTACTCCTCTTCACAGATGGAAGTATCTGTGTATCCGAAATCCTTGGTACAAACTGGGGTGGCGGTAGGAGCAAGTGTCTTTCCATCGGCACAGCAAGGAATGGAGAGCTCGTATAGAGCAACCTTGTCAGGCTTGGGCCATCCGTCGCATTTAAAGGTGTTCTCAGTGGCAGAATCCTTGAAGGATCCATCGTGAGCAGCAATGTACACAGTGGCTGTCATGTCCTCGCACTTGGCAGTGTAGGGTCCGATGCTGACTCCAGCATCGATCTCGTCATGCTTATCCTTCTTGGTGTTACAAGTGAGCGAATCTCCGCCTACAGGGGTGTACATGGGTTGGATCCAACTGATTTGTCCATCCTTGAAGAGTTGCTTGATCTCGAAAGAAACAGTGTCTCCATCCGAAGCCAAGACAGTAACAGCACCGGTTCCAGGGTATGGCTCAGCTACATCCTCAGAGATGACAGTGAGGTCGCAAGAAGCGGTAGGGCTGGAAGTAGGAGCAGCCGTTGGGGTGGCAGTGGGTGTTCCAGTGGGAGCTGCCGTAGGGGGAGCAGTGGATCCTCCAGTAGGCGAAGCTGTTGGGGTGGCAGTGGGTCCACCGGTTGGAGATTCGGTGGGGCTGGTGGTAGGAGGAAGAGTGCTTCCCTCACCACAGCAAGGAACAGTGAGCTCGTAAACGGCAACACCTTCGGGATGGGACCATCCATTGCAGCCAAAGACATTCTCGGTGGAAGAGTCCTTGAAGGATCCATCGTGCACGGCAATCATGACAGAGGCAGACCCACTGAAACATTGGGCAGTGTAGGGTCCTTGGTACACTCCAGGCTTGACTTCGTCCTCCTTGTCGTTGGGGGTATCACACTCTTGAGCATTCTTTCCAACAGGAACATACATGGGCTGGACCCAACTGACAGCGCCATCAGTCTTGAAAAGTTGTTGAATGGCAAAGGAAACAGTGTTTCCATCGGTGGAAAGGACAGACAAAGCTCCAGACGGGTAGAGAGGAATATCATCCAAAGTCAAGGTAATGTCGCAAACGGGTTCCACAGGAGCCTTGGTTGGGCCAGCGGTAGGAGTCTTGGTAGGAGCAGCGGTGGGGCTGGCAGTTGGAGTGGCAGTAGGACTGGCGGTAGGAGTCTTGGTGGGAGCAGCGGTGGGGCTGGCAGTTGGGGTGGCAGTAGGACTGGCAGTAGGAGTCTTGGTAGGGGCGGCCGTAGCAACTGGGGCTCCAGTGGGAGGCAAAGTCTTGCCATCGTTACAGCAAGGAAGAGTGAGCTCGTAAAGTGCAACATTGTCCGGCTTGGGCCATCCGTTGCATTTAAAGGTGTTCTCGGTGGACGAATCCTTGAATTGTCCATCATGAACAGCAATCTTGACGGTGGCAGTCATACCCGAGCACTGAGCCGTGTAGGGTCCAGTGAAATCTCCAGCAGGAACTTCATCTTCCTTGTCGTTGGTGGCGTCGCACGTAAGAGAAGTGGCTCCTACCTCTGTGTACATGGCTTGGACCCAACTGACAGTGCTTCCCTTGAAAAGCTGCTTGATATTGAAGGAAACAGTGTTTCCATCGGAGGCGAGGACAGAAACAGCTCCAGTGGGGTAGGTGATGTACGGATCACCCTCTACCAAGGTAATGTCGCAAGAAGCAACAGGAGCATCGGTAGGGGCAACAACGGGAGCATCGGTCGGTGTTGGAACAGGAGCATCGGTAGGAGGCACAACCGGTGCGTCAGTGGGAGGCACAACGGGAGCATCCGTGGGAGGAGCCACAGGAGCAACGGTTGGAGGAGGAACGGGAGCAAGGGTGCTTCCATCATCGCAGCAAGGAAGCTTGAGCTCGTACACCGCAACTCCGGAGCCATCTGGCCATCCATTACATTTGTAAATGTTCTCGTTGGAGGTCTTTTGCTTGAATTGGCCATCGTGGGCGGCAACGATGACAGTGGCATATCCTCCACTGCACTGGGCAGTGTAAGGTCCTTGGACGTTGTTGACAGGAATTTCCTCCTCCTTGTCGTTGGTGGTGTCACAGGTTTGCGAGGATTCTCCAACGTGAACGTAGGCCGATTGGATCCAACTGATGGAGCCAGTAGTCTTGAAAATTTGCTTGATGGTGAAGGAAACAGTGCTTCCGGTGGAAGAGACGATGCTAACTCCTCCGGATGGGTAGGGAACTCCGGCATCGTCTTCGATCAGAGCCACGTCGCAAGCTCCAACGGGAGCAGAGGTTGGAGCGGTGACAGGAGCGGCGACTGGGGCTGGAGTGGGCGATGGATTGTTTCCGTTTCCGTTGCCATTTCCATTATTGCTCTTGGCAGAGGCGAGCGAAAGGCAGCCCAACAAGGCGGCAACGATGCTGCGGGAAACGAGCATTGTCAATTTGGTTTCTTTTTGTCTATATGTGTACGGGGGAGTGTTTTAGCGGGTGAAAAGGCACAATCTCTTGTTGGTCAACCTTGAAGCGCAATGGAGTGGTGTAAATGTAGTTGTAGTTGTTGGTGGCGATGGGAGGGGTCGGTCAAACAAACAACAATCAACCAAGCAGGGATTTGTGATTTTGTATGCATTTCTTTTTTCGCTCTCGGCCCTTTGGATCCCTTCGTCCGGTCGGTCACTCCACGACCACCACATAGGCGATCCCATTCATTTACATAAATCTAACAGGTCATTCTCTCAAACCTCCTATCAAAGAGCGTAGGAGTACTGCTTCTCTACTGCCCTCTGGTCCCGATCTACCGGCAAAATTCCTGTTGGGATGGTACCGAATCACCGGAATGCCGCTGCCCTATGCCCTACACCATGTTCGGATTAGAGGGGCGATTTTGGTGGCTAAAGCTTAAGTAAGCTTTTGTCAGGCTACTATTGGAAACGCTCCAAAAATAGAGGTTGTCCGGATACAATACTTAAGGGCTCCGACCAGAAAGACCGAGGCATAACAGATCATCCCATTCGAGGTTTGTCGCAGTTTAAACCGCCCATCGGATGCTGGCTTTGGTCAATCTTGCGCCCTAGTTTGTGAATAAAAGTGAAGACCCAAGCAGGATGGGGACCATCTTGCTTTCCGGTTAGGTTTCGTCGTGAAAGTGAATGTTGTGGTGATACAACAACAACCGTATGTACGTAGCAGCAGCAGGTGGAAAGCATTCGCTTTGGGCTTCCAACAACAACAACAAACTGCTGAAACTGCCGTGCGTACGGTACCGTACTGTAGTACTCGTGCTTGCCCAGCAGACTTTGAGAGCCCAAGATTGGAAAATGTCGTAGTGCGACGGCAGAAGAAGAGAGTCTTTGGTCTTTGTGTCAACAACGACCATCATTGTTTCCGTCATTTGGATGGTGCTGCTCAGTCGCCATTATTTTTCTACCATACAAAAGAATGTCAATGGAGACTGGTGGGGAAGTCACAATTCACAATGCGGGGATGCTAGTACTATCATTGTAGTTCGGTACTACACAACAACAACTGCATCACCGAGACTCTTGATGACTCAGTACCATGGGAACCCTCCGGTGATGGTAGAACAACAGCAATCGTATTTCCGGAGTTTGTGCTTGCTGGTTTCGGGAATGCCGCAGGTTTCACCATTCATGCTGGTTCTGTGCTGGTTCTATCGAATCTTCACCGGACGGAAGGCTTCGCATAGTAGTGTATAGCGATGTAGACTAGCTTTGGGATGTTGAAAGGGGTAGTTGGTTGTAGACTACTGGTTGGGGATGTTGCCATGAGTAGTCGTTGTCGCGGACACCATCGTCGCACCGCACCATGCCCAACTGGAGCCAAGTGCAAAATTTCACTGGGTCTCCCGAAATTGTGGTCGTTGTAGTCTCATCACCCAGCCGTTAACGGTTGTGACACGCAATTTATATTCAATATAACGTTTTTGAAACGTCAAAACAATGCAACTACACCGTTGGAAGGAAATCCATCCTCTTCTTCCTCGTTTGAAGTTGGTTTGGTTGGTGGACAAGAGATGATCGACGCCATTCGGATTCGCAACTGCAACTTTGCTACAACATCTCCAACAACAAGAGAACAGGGTTCGGTGGTTGTCAGAAGCCCACCAACACCATTGCATTCAATTCTAACTCAACATGGCAGCAACAATTACACCACCAGAGTCTAGTCTGGGGGTTTCCACTAGGCCAGAGGAAAAGGTGGCCGATTGTAGTGATTCAGTCAGTTCTTCTACCAGCAGCAGCAGTAGCAGTGAATCGCCCGAAAATGCTCCTCAGAGCGTTCTACGTCCCACCTCCTACTCTGTCCCTAAGAATGAACTACTAGAAAAAGCAACTCCCTTGAATGTGCTTCAAGGAAATGGCCTAACCGTTGCGTTGATCTGTTTGGTGGCATCGGTCCTTGCGTCATTTTTTCCTTCCCTCCGATTTCTCTCGAAACACCTGCTTCGCATTGGTGTCCTTGGACTCGCATTGCTAGTAGTTGACGGCACAACTGTCCCAACTTCTACTCCTACGCAATGGACTCTTGACAAATTTCGCATCAACCGCCAACGCCGCATGGAAGTCCTCAACGCCTGGAGAGCACTGGCGCTTCAAGAACACTCGTCCACCAATCCACCCCGTCCTCGAACGACTCGCGTTCAGTTTGTCGCAGGGACCAAATTTCGTAGACTTCCTCGGCCCATGACACACAGACAAAAGTTGAACTTTTGTCGAAACCGATTTCTTCCCCTTAATGTGTCTACTTCATTTGCGGTTCGATCCCCAGTCTCGGTTGTTTCTGGTTCCTCGTCGACAGCCAATGTGTTGAGTACACCAATGCCAAAGGTCCAGAACCCACCATCCCAGGACGAAAATGAAGTCAAGCCAAATGTTGCCATGCCTCAAGACGACACCCCTGTGAATTGCGAAAATTCGCATGTGAACGTGAATATTCCATTCACTCCCAAACCTCTTTCGTTCAGTGACGAAAAAGAATCTGCTATTGCTCGTATCCGCCGATTGCAACGACAACCATTGCCGCTGCAACCATCCAACCGCATATGAGTCCATCTTTGTGTTCCTTCATATTTTCTGTTACCCGTACAGTACAATGCCTACCAGTATAAATGCGTTTTCACTAATACAACCTTTTAACATTATTTCTAGAACGTTCCTACACTTGTTGACAACAGGTACTCTTGTGGTACCATCCGTTCATTTTACACAATACAAACAACAATATCCCTCCCGCGTTCACACACTTCCGAGGGTTCATAGCTAGTTCTCTTCCACGGGCCAGTGTTGCACCTTGGAGAACAAATTGGTCCTTCGAACCTCTTCTGGGCCAGACACGATTTCCCAGAGATCTCGGGTGACATCGTAGTCCAAATGGGGTTTATCCGGATCCGTCCAACTAAAGAGCGCTGGATCAATCTTGCTGACATCGGTCAAAAGGAATGGATATCCCATTTGAGGTTGGTACGATGGCAGGTAGGTGTCAATCGACTTGACTTGGCTAAAGTTTGTGCCCATGTCTTCTCCTTGGGTACTGTGCCATCCAACAATGCTTTGTATCAAGTTGCGAATGTTGCGGCTAACAAACGAGACCAAAACGCACGCCAAAATGCCAACGGCGATCCAACCGTACACATTGAGCAAGTCTTCCTGGGCTGGAGTCATCCAAGGTTCTTCTTGGAATTTGGGCAATGGAGGGAATGAGCGGCGACCGAAATAGGCTCGGAAGTCTTGGAGGCAGTACTTGTACACGGGGCTTCCTTCCAACACCGTTGTGTTTACTTCAATATCAGGTTCCTTGAACAATGGAATGCCAAAGAGTGACTCTTCCAGCCCCGGGATGCTAATACTCCAATCTCCAACGTAGCCGGGGTCCAGCGTTGCGCCCTCGTCAATACACAAGTTATCGTATGGGAATCCTGACCAAGAATACGCAGACAATACAGCCATCAAAGCCAAAGCCGTTGGGGTAAAATAGTTTCTTGCAAAATCCGAAATTTGCGTTCCCAACTGCGGTGTCCTTGCCCACGATCGCATGAGACTGAACCGATCCGCAAAATATACAATCCACAGGGCAAACGAGCCCATGAAAAAGGCAGCAGGATAGATGGCGCAGTACCAAACAATCAGGAAAAGATATTTCATCAGGTTGGCATATCTTTCAGCCAAAAACACCACCGATCCAGTGAATTGGCGGTTCATATCACCCTGTGTCTTGGCCCTAGGAGCAAACACGTGTCGATTCAGGTTACCGGCAATGTCGACGAGCTGCAATGCGGGAGTAATACCCAATTGTGCAACGAAAAGAGCATGGATACCACTGATCAAGCCCGGGAGGGACTCCTCCTTTTTGTCCAGAGTTGCCGTGAATGGGTTCACCACGGAGATCAGCACAGCCGTAACGAGAATATTGAAAGCAGCAATCTTGATGAAAAGCCATTTCTGACGCGAACTCTCACTCCTGTGATGTTCCATGTCCATCAATGCCTTGGCAAACATTGGAAACACGGATGTGAAACCGGTGGTTACCAACGGCGCCAACGCTGGAGAAATGGGATACAGGAATAGGATGACTGCAAAGGCAATTCCAATCAACACCATGCACAGGAACGTTGTCAAGAAAAGAGCAGTGGCAATCTCTGACCTTGTGGCATTCACCTCTTGCCACCGAATGGCAGATGGTTCCTCTGGTTCGATGACCTCCAGAACATATTTTCCACGGAATAGGTATCGGGGATCTTTCACTTTGGAAGTGTCGTTCTTTCGAGCAGCTTGGGTTCCAACGGCGAGGCCCTCCAGGACAGCTCGTTGGGCTCCCTCGGTCTCAAAAGTCACAAACACACTACACGAAGGCAATACGCCACTTTCCTGAACATAATCGCGAACTTGCATATGGATCTTTTTCATTTCTTCCACCAACTTGAAAATGGTTGCACTCCCGAAACATCCTGCAGTGATCTTGTCTTTTGCTGCCTCTCGATCAAGATTCTTGTGTGTCAACTCTACACCAGGCAGGAGCAACTCCAGACGCTGCAAGATTTCTCGTCGCTTCACGAGCAACTTGATAAGACTGTCATTATCCACATCCACTGTACAAACCGTCACGTGGCAATTAAAAGTACTCTCAAAGAAATCTCTCCACTCTGCTGGATCTGGGGCATCCGGTGGAGGATTCATGACACAAATGGAGTAATCTTGAGCGGTTTGTTCGTCTTCATCGAATTGAACGACAAGGGAGTTTTGCTGATTCTGGATAAAGACTGCCCCAACAAAGAATAGAAGGACAGTGGCTAGATTGAAGAATCCATTCTTACGAGTGGCGCCCTCGCAGTGATTCTTTTCGGCAAACCCATAGGCTGTGATGGTGAGATCTGTAAAGTTGGTCGGCCCAAATTGACAGTAGCAATCCGACAAGCTTTCAATTTGGCATTGACAATAATTCCACATGCAAAGCCCCTCATCCATACAGGGAAGGGTGTGATACCCATCAACGACGATCGCTGTGTCATTGACAAATACTCCAAACTCTTCTTCCAGCATGAGCATAGCCTCTGGGGTAAAGACAGACTCGTCGCCAGCATACAAGGTAGAATCATAATACTTGTCATCAACGCCTGTAAAATTCAAATAGCTTGAGATATTCACCCATTCTCCCGTTTCATTGTAGACAATTTCAAAGACTGTCGTTTCTCTGTGTTTGGAGAAGCTGCCACCAGGATATTCATATTCCAATGGACAGTCGGGGCAGGGTACCCAGGAGCGATCTGATTGAACATGACCATACAATACAGGGTGAGACAAAGTCACACAGCATAATCTAAGAAGCCAAACCAGAATAAACACTTACTTGTGCAAATGGCACTGCCTTCCAAGAACACTCCCAACTCTTCTCGACCTGGGCCACCATATTCTTCGGAGGAGTAATACTGTTGAAGAGGAATATTCAGAAGACCGGCTAGAAAGCAAAGGATACCAAACTGCCGAAGGGTCGAAAAATAGATTCCGTATCCCAATCCGAAATCACCCAACTGACTGAGGGGTGTCGTCAAGGGATTGTACAATTTGGTCAAATGATCGCGTTCTCCAGGTTCAGCGATTTCCATACGTCGCTCTCCCCTAGCATAATTTTTGAGGAAACGCTGCCATAGCGTAAGTTCCACTTGACTGGTGGGTACATAATCATCGGGGACAACGTATCGCTCAAGTGTAACATGCTCAAAGTAAGCCCATGCCTTGGCTAGAGAAGGTGGAGGTGCCTCGCCCGGTTGAGTTCTGACGAGGAGATAGGGATTGTACCACTCGAAGCGAGATGCCATGAACATGGCGATGCGGCGACCCCAGGTTTGATGACTCGGCAAATCTTTGAGGAAATCAATCTGACCATCTTCAGGACCATCCAACAGAAAATCAAGATTGTTGCGAGGAGTGTGGTGATGTCGGCTACCATCGTCGCTGTCTTTCTCCATTTTAGCATCGAAAAAGTAGAGTTCTCCATCACCGGCCAAGACTTGGCGACGACGCTCAGCATCGGGAGATTCGTCCACTTGATCTTGATCATCGTCTGTTACGGCATCAAAAAAGTAAGAAGAGGCGTTGCTGTGGTTTGTCAAGTTAAGAGGGGCTGGTTGGGAACGGGAAGATTCAGGTGGATCAAACACAACTTCCCCCTCTTCCTCTCCGTCCGAGGCATGGACCATGGTTTCTCCACAACGAGGTTCGAACCAGTACCGTGCTTGTTTTTTCTAATTTCTAATTTCTCACTTGTTGGTTTTTTTGGCTTAGCCTTTGGCAACAACGCGCTGGTCCTTGGTTTCGTGCACCTACGAGATTTAAATTGGACAGCGTTCAACAAAGATGCGAGTGCTGGGTACGGTACTGGCTCGTGATTGCAGCACGTCGAACTGTAGTAGTCGACCTAGTCCACAGTCATGTACGGTTCGTACTAAATAAGTACTAACTATTATTGCCGTACAAAAAGTACGCTACCACAAGGACTTATTCTATGCATGTCGCACGGAATTTCATCCCCATAATATCCGGAAGGGGGTTTAGCATTCCCGCTTTCTCACGCTTTTGTGTTACGAGTGTTCAGCCGAGTTTTACGTGCTTGTACGGAGTTTCACTTCACTCCCTCATTATTTATCTGATTTCAGTCCTGTATCAGGATATAAGCAAGACACGAGTTATGGCAGGAAAATATGGTCGCAAAATCGCGCGAGATGAGAGAACTCGGCATACAAGAAGATGCTGTCGTGGGAAGTGTTGTTCCACCCTGATGACTGAGAGGCACGCGCGGTCGGAGTGGATTGGGGATAGCGGCGCCAAGAGATCCGCGATTCACTTTTTTCGCAAGAATAGGACACAAATTTCGTGAGGAAGCAGCTCCGAATTCTTCTTTCCCAGCCGACTGTCATAATCTTTCTATCCCAGCAAATCCAAATCCAAATCCAACTCCAAACAATGACAAGTCCAAACTTTCACATTCGTCCCATGACCCAAGACAGTCCCATGATGCGCTTCACAGACTCGCCATCCTCTGATCACCAGCTCAATTCCTCCATGACTGAATTGAACTTGGTGGAGTCTCCCAACACTGTGATTCTACCCTCCGATGCTACACCATCTTCCAATGACTCCTCTCTATCTTTCGGCTCTTCTGTTGGGGGGTTGCCTCTTCGACCAAGATACATGTCTCAACATCAAGGCATTCGATCGTCGACGGGATACGTGAACCCCCCTCCTAGGCCCAACATGGCTGCAGGCAATGTGCCAGACAGCATCCTGTTACCTCTCTTCTAAAGGGAGGGATGGGATACCTGAGAATCTCCTTCTCAGTGCTTGCTCCTTCTGTGGCTTCCTCGGGGGCTAGCTGTCATGGAGCATTCTACTTCGAACCATAGAGATACACTGCACAAACAGCCGAAACATCCACCTCCTCCTAGGTGGATCCAAAAATACAACTACAAGTCCCAACAAGCGTTCGTTACTCTTACGAGCTGTCTCCTGTTCTGGCTACTCATAGATTACATTTCCCTACTACTAGATACATCTTTGATACTGTCACATTATACTGTCACATTTTGCTGTTACATTTCACTGTTACATCGTCAGAACTCTATCGTGGCAAAGTTGCTGGTTGCCGTCAGCTTGATGGTTCCTCCAGCAAAGAACCCCCATTCTGCCTCACGCATAGAATTCCTGACCTTTCTCTGATGATGCCAAGAGGTTCATTTTACCCATACTTCATTCCATACTTTTACAGTCCGCGAGGAGGTTCCATGGTCAGAGCCTCTGAGAGGCTCGTATCCATCGGTGCTGTGTGAGTTCCGGCCCTCCGATTTTGAATGTGCAACTTCAAGGAGAGGCGATAGCCAGTTCGAATGTGGGGAACGTGTCGAAATATAGGTTATCCGAAACTCTTATATGACCAAAATGACATCGCATTCCTTCCGTGCTTAGAGTCACCGCGAACAGTTTTGACACTTGCACACAGCTGGCATCAGGCCAGCTACTATGATCTATGATGGTCACAAATTGAACAGATGATGCTCGAAAAAATGACACTAGATTATGCTGTAGATTGGGTTTGCACCACGTACGTGAGACTTGCATCGCGCCAATGAGCATTTGTATGTTCTTGTTCGTTCTTTCTCTGGAACATCGTGGTTCGTAACGGAAAGGCCATCAACACGAACCAAGCCTGCAAGGATACAACAACAAGATTCTCTCTAGATGACAGGCATCATTGGTTTCCAACGACAATGAGGGTAGCGCGGGTCTTCGTGGGAAATCGAAGAATGATGATCCATACGAAGTTGTACTTTCCTTTTCTAAAGGTGATAGTGAGTGAATATGGTATCGTGGAATCTAGTTTCCAATCGCTTGCTGTATCATGGGTGATTACTACCAACTCACTACTGCATAGCCTCGTAGCTTCGAGAAGAAGACAAATTAATTGTAGGAACATGACGAAGGTTGATGAAACGTGTGACAATAGAAATTCGATTTTCGCCACTATTTTCCATCGTCAAATACAACTGAAGATTCAGTGGTCGTCAATTACTATCATTACACTTTGGATTGCAGCGACTCTTCGAAGACTTTTTCGTGCGTCGCCATTCGTCAACATCGACGCGGATTCTTCATGGCGCAAACGGATGCCGTTTTCCATCATCTTAGCAATTCCCTCTTCATCGTCTTTCGAGAGAACCACTGAGTGACGAAAGTGATTCCTTCTCCGGAGTCTTCTATTTTCTTTCGAAGTTTTAGGACCAAAGTCTTGAGTAGTCCCAGGAACTTTCACGTGTTAGTATTGCTGCTAGGCCAACCATTGTAGTAGTGAGTGTTCGGGTCGTCGTTGAGGGATCCCCCCTGGGGATGATGGATATTGTTTTCTTTGGGTGCAGGTAGCTATCATTTATACAGTACAGTGCTACGCGGGTGACTTCGGGTGACTTTTCCCGAATCCACCATAGTCCATAGTACTTCAGAGAGAGAACATCACCACCACACCAGCCGTTTCGTGGTGTGCACCATCTGTCTCACTGCTGATACTATTTTGCTCCCGGACTGTAGGGGATAGATTACATCTTGTGCTGTCAGATTTCTGGGAATCAAAAATCCCTCCCAAACACACTACAATAATTTTCTTCCATCTCCCTCCACTACTTCAAACACAAATAATTGCCACACGCTCGGATCGAAAGAAACGAAAACAAGAAATGACTTTCAACATGCTTCAAGCCAGCCCAAATTCAGTCTCTTCATTGTCATCGTTCCCCTACGATCGACAATTGCTATCCACTATTGATTACTACCCGGAGTCGACAACCACAGTGAGATTCTCATCGAGGAGTGATTCGTCGCCCTCCTCTGGTGAAGGTGTGGTGGTTGGCGCTGGTGGGTTGTCTCTCAGACCAAGAAATATGTTTCAACAACGACGTCAACAAGGAAGCATAGTACATTCCAACAGTACCGGGTATGTGGATACCTCAATACGCCAAGAGATTGTGTTGAAAGCCGTGCCTGAAAGAGTATTGCTCCCATCTCTCTGATCAGGGTAGTTGTTCTTTTCTGATTCTTCAGCAAGCAAGAACTACGTCTCAACCCAGTCAAAGTGAAAATTGCGATATCGTGATCAGCCTGAGTGAGAAATCTCCTCATCTACTGCTGGTTCCCCTGATTGTGCTCTTCTGCTTTCACAAAAACCCTTTGTTTTTTCGCAGCTACTACTAGATGTACTAGTCAACAACCTAAAGGAAAACAACAACTCCTGCATTTAGAATCTATGATGGTTACCATGGTATCTTTTTCCGTAGCCCAACATTCCTCTACGACTGTCTTGCTTGTCGAGAGAGTGATCAAGATCGACAGGAAAGCTTCGTCTTTCTAGCTGACAAACAACACGTTGGGGGACGTCTACGGGGATCATCGAAAAGGAGAGAGGAAACGAGAAACCACGTAAAAATCCAGTACTGTGGGTTGCAACAGTACATGTGCTACGTACCTCCAAGAGATATTCTTTTATCATGCCACACTAAAGGAGGAGTAGCACTGCTTTGTCAGACTTAAGATATCAAAGGAGGCAGCTGCTGCCATATCCTCCATAATGCGAATCCGCCACCAGCAGCAATCATCATACTTCTCCTGATGATGCAACTGCGAACGTCCCGTTTTTGGAAACTTCGCGAATCTTCTCTACAAAAGCAGGAAGGTGTACGTAGTACGTTAGCATGTTTCTCATAGTACTACTGCAGCACGAGAGTACCCATTCAGAGCGGGAATTTCCCCAAGATTCTTAAGTCGATCGCTACACTTAGCCATCAGCAAGCTCGTAAAAGCACCGGCATCTCCTGATGTATCATCAACGGGCTCCAAAAGACTTCAGGATGGCCAATGCGAATTCGCAAACTCCAACAAATGCGGTGGTGGTAAAAGCGCCCGGATCGAGCATTTAGCATTTGTGGTGTCGTTGTGTTCCATGTGATCTCCCTGATCTCACACGAACGGAACATTATTTATTTGACGGACTGAAGTATTGGTGGGTACCGAACTTCCAAGCCCAAGGTTGGAGTTTCGAAAGCAGAATGGATACACAATCGAAGAGCCTTTAGCGCTAATGCAAATCACACCAAAAGTTGTTTGCATTGTGCAGAGTAGGGTATTGTACACTCCAAGTACGGCATTAAGCATAGGCATTCGTAGCTCAATCGTTGAGGAACTCCACTTCTGTTTCCCAACCACTACGCAGGCGAGAAATGGCTGGGTAGGAGATGTCATCTTGAGCATGGAGATTGAAAGTCGGTGGATTATTTCTGCTCTCCTCCAATAGCATTACTGCTGCTACACTGCTGCTCTTGTAGGTGAAGAAGAGTACTGCAGGTATTGCAATGCCAGGTTCCCAGCATTTGGGTGAAAATTTCTTTTTCACTTCGCACTACTAGTACTAGTAGTAAATAGCATATGACTACCATGACTCCAGTTGAAATTTTCCACATTCGGGCTGTCCGTTTGTCTGGGTCGGCACACAAAAGCGTACTAGTACTCGACAATGACATCTCCAGTTTGGGCCTGGAGGCCACACAGCCATCAACTTCTGTAGCTTCTTCCTTTTGAAACTCCGTCCGCTGCTACAACTCAGCAACAGCAGAGGAATCGCCCCGTCAGACTTACGGGAGGGATCCGTCTTCCACTTGGCAGCTGTCACATGAAACAGTTCCTTATCGACGAGCCAACTCTTAGCCATTCATCTGAGCCCGTCGTTGATAAAGGATTGTGCAAGGTAACATTCTTCTGAGGCGTTGATATGGCCCTCTGAGGTAGTTTGAATGCGTATCTCCACGCCGGATCCTTAATGATTAGGCATGCAACATTCTCCGAAAGTGATGATAGCCTACCTCTACTGCCTTCACCAATAATGCAAGATTGAGAAGCCCACACATTCAATTGGGAACCACCAAGCATTTTCCTAGTACAACTGTACAGAAGAGTTCGAGCATCACGAGTTCTGGCTCATGTTGCCCCCAAAGAACACAAGATTTTTCGCTTGCAGAAGTGGATGGAGCTCCCTCCTGAGAGCATTATTTTTCTTGACGCCGCCACAGGAACACTTTCACTGCATCGGCACCGTAACATAGACGGAACCATGCTTCATGCCAGCCCAAATTCGGTCGTAACTTTCTCACTGTTCGCCGACCCACAACAACTCTCTTTCCCTGATTGCCTGGAGTCCCCTAACACTGCTGTCGTCGTCTTGAATACTTCTTTGTTTGGGAGATTCCCACTTCGCCCACGAAGCACGGTTCGAGACCCACAAGGTTTCCATTCTACAACAGGGTTTGTGGAGCCCAGCCTCTGCGCTGATACTGTATCCTTGACCATGCCTGAGCGAATCCTGCTCCCCTCTCTTTGAGCAAGCTGCTGGTACGAGGACAGCACCTGGTCGGATGTCCCTCCTTTCAAAATGAATGACGACGTTCCACAAACAATGCAACATTGCAAGTTGATGAAGCCCGCCACAACACCCAACTTGAGATCTCCCCAAGAGGAGATTCTTCTTCCTTCACTCCAAACGGTTGATGTGTGGTGTGGTAATATTCCTCGAACTGAATGAGAAGGACTAGAGTAGATCGTTGTCAGAACTAGTATAACTTTTAGCTTGTATTACTCCGTGAAATGTTGTTGCTGCTGTTATCATTGGTAGGAGATCCCTTCTTGTTTGTTTGGACAAGAGTAGCAACAGGGACGACGTAGTGTAGTCGTAGAGCACAGATCAAGTGAAACATCAACCATGTCCCTTTACGTAGTACTACTCGTAGTAGGTAATCGTAGACGTCCAACATCCAAAAAGCTGAACTACTTCTACTACCGTAGCTAGCTAGTAGTACTAACAGTATCGCACTACTGGTACCAGTAATGCTGGTTGGTGGTAGGAGAAGTAGTGTTGGGAGGAGTAGCACGCTGCTTCATACCACAAGTACAAGTTAGTAGTAGCAGTTTTCGGATCCCAGTTCTCTTTATTAATTACTACTTACTACTACTACTAGTACTAACGTTAGTAGTAGAGTTGATCTATTCTCTCCGTCCACCAATCCGCTGATATTAGGGATGTGTTCTCTTGGGCCACTCCACCTAAAACAACTCTTGACACACCGGAGGGGCTGCCGCCAACAACACCAGGTACGGTATCGCCACTCTGAGAGTACAACAGTAACTAGAGGTAGCTGCTACTCTAGAATTGTACTACTAGTAGGTGGAGGATTCGGCAAGACCGCAGTTGTCGAATCACGAATCATGGGAAGTGGAGTCGAACTGCCGCATCTTCTATCACCTCCTCGTCGCACCTTCCTCCCTGTTGCACGCACTTTCGGAGAGGAAATTCCTAAATGAACGAAAGAGTTAGTACTAGGTAGTACTATCGCTAGCTACAGGAGTGGAAATCTACCATGCCATTCAAAGGAGAAAACTTGATCTTCCAATTCATGAAAGACGTTCTCTGTTAGCTAGGAGATCGAGCAAGGCCACCCCATTATTTTACCACTAATTTTCGCAGGAACGACCAAAGTACAAGGTGTCATCCTCAGCGTAGTGGCCAAACTGAAGATCAAAATTTTTATACCCATGGACCTTGAACACAACGCAACAAAAGTACTTTAGCATGATCACCTAGAACCACATTGTCAACTACAGGTGGGTCGCCTGTTTTTTACGATGTCCAAAACAGTAGACGAATTGCCTGAAGACATGCCGCGAAGAGTGGATATTGCATTAATGAAAGCATCGATGAGCAACCCCGTCCGCAGCAGCGTTGCTTGTGGTGGTGGCTGCAAGGATACAATTTCAATCGGCCGGCAACTGCCTACTAGTACCACAATAGACGAATTGCCTGAAGATATGCTGCCGCGAAGAGTGGATATTGCACTAATAATACCGTTAGTACATCGATGAGCAACCCCATCTGCAGCAGCGTTGCTTGTACTAACGTTAGTACCTAGAGTAGTTGCTGCAAGTTTCAATTTTTCCATCAGCCGTCGACTGCATACTACAGTACTAGTACAGGAATGTCGGTAGTGACACTACGAGTACGAGTACTTCGGAATTGTAGTATATGCAGAAATCGTTCTGTATGTCATCAATGCTAGATTTAACTGCGTCTTCCCATGCCAACGCAACAGTGATGCATGCGACTTATGATTCCAAATTTGTGTTGCATACTACCTACTCTACCGGCGGCACAGTAGTAGCTCAGAAACCCTTCGGCATGGTCTCCAAATAACATTCTTGTTGACACCCCCCCCCTCGGCACTCAGTTCACTTTTTCGCTTGCGACCACTGCGAGCAACAGTTCCTTGCCATGTTAACAACACCAACCCAACCAAAGACACGATCTTCCGGTAACACTCTCACCCACCAGATGCAAGAATGGGGAAGAATTCATAGATCTCCTCCTTTTGATGTTCATCATCATTTTGTTAGTTCGACAAAGCAACCTAGTACTGGTGGTGGCAGCCATCACCAACAAGAAGAACTGCTGATTGTGCAAGAACGAACATTCTCTTCACCCCCTCGTCCTCTTCCGATCAACAGATCGGCCTTGTTGCCTCTCCATCCTTCTCCTTCTCAACAATGCAACGAAGACTCACCCATCTCGGTTATGATCGATCTCCTCACGACCAACACCATGACCACCAGCATGATCATGGGAACAACACCACCTTCGCTTCTTCTGGCAGGAGTAAGAAGAATCCCCGAGGATGACGACTCGTCATCCCACATGTTGCAAAAGCTGCCTCTTCGACCGAGACCTTCTAAACGTGGGGGTATTTGGTTTCATCCCGAAGAAGAAGAACAAGATAGCAACAATTCACCCTCTATATTTTCTTCTGGCGCCATGACGACAGGGTATGTGGAGCCTCCACCTTCTCTCCATGAGATCATGAGGAGCAGGAAGAAGAGGAAGAAGCAGACAACTGGTACAGACGAGGAGAAGAAGGACTCGAAACAAGACCTTGTTGAGGACGATCCCCTCCATACTATGTTTCCTGAGTCAATCCTTCTACCTTTCCTTTGAGAGGGAGAAGCTGGAAGAGCGCCCTTGCATTGGATCAGCAGCAGGACAACGGGTGGTAGAGGATCACCACGAAGCGGCCGCCTGTTCTTCTTGGTGCCTGGCTGTTGTTCTTGCCTTCTGTTGAATCGTCCTGCTGGCTGGAGAAATATGATAGTAAAATCCACAAACAAGAACTTTCCTTTATTATATTGCTAGTACTATTCTGGTGCTGTTATCTTCAATATTGCTAATGTATGAAGCTCGAGTAGTAGCAGAGATCGGTTGGTGGCTCTCGTCTTTCTGCAATGATATTGCGTTAGTGCGTCATGATCCAGATACCGATTGATGACTTTTCCGTCTCTTTGGTACATGTTGCAGCCACATCTCGCTACTGCTATGTCAGACTTTGTCAAGCGGGGAGTTCTTGTGGTTCTCACTATTTATTAGAGCTTTGAGTACCGTTCTGCTGGCCGGCCATAAGCCATGAGCTTGATGTTTGCTTATGAGTCACGGGTTGTCGCATCGTACAAAAGTCGAATATTCCAGAACAACACGCGACGGTGGTACCGGTAGTCGTCGATCATCGTCGTCGTGGGCAGGAAAACTCGATTGGCAGCAATGACACCCCCAACACCCAGGACTTCCATTCGCAAGGATCTGGAAAGTACTGTAAAGTACTATTATACGAGTACAACAGTAACTCCATTAACGGATTGCTGTGCAAGGACAATGCCCCGTCAGACTTACCATAGTATTGGTTCCGCTTGGTGGCTGAATCGCAGCCACAGTCCTTCTTAAGGAACGAGTCACCGTCATTGGAGCCGAACGGAGTCTGTTCTTATTGCTGATGAGCGAGCAATGTTACTCTGTTGTGGTGGTTTGAATGGGTACATCGTCGCTGTTTAAAATGATGCATAATCTTCCCTCCTCCAGCATTCCATTTAAGAAGGAAGCACAGTGCTACTGCACTGTACTTTGGTTCCCACCAGGTATCGTATCTTCTGCATCTCAACCCAACACGAATTTCGCAAAACACAACAACAGGATAGAGCATCAGAGAGCATTTTTCTGCAAATCGCTCCAGGGACTTTGTCTTTTGTGCCGTTGAAAAAACAAACGATGGTTCAAGCCAGCCCAAATTCGGTCGATCTTTCCTATTCACCCTCCCCTGACTGTCTTCGCCAACGCCCATTGGCTTGCTTGGAGTCGTCAACTGGCACTACCCAAGACGTGAATGTCTTGAATTCTTCTTCTGTGTTTGGGAGATTGGCGTTTCGGCCAAGGAGCTTCGTACCCTTTGAACTTGCAGAAAATCAAACTTCCACAACAGGGTTTGTGGAGCCCAGCAGCATCGGTTTTCATCTACCGTCAGAGGAAATACCAGAACACTTGTTGCTCCCCTCTCTTTGAGAAGCAAGTCTTCTTGTCGGTGGGATCACTTTCTATCTTGTACTTCCGTCCTAATGGAATCATTGCAAACAGAGTTCATTCACAAGAATGACGCAAAAAACTTTTCGAACAGCAAGAAATAGAGGCCGTGTTGTGACAGGCAATCCAAGTTGTCACGATGTCACGACTTTCTACTTTCATTCTTAGCGTACCGGTATATTAATATTTAGAATACTATATTGTGTGCAATACTACTATTGCTGTACAGTACGAGTCGTTGCTTGCCCAATGTTCCATTGTTGTTCCCAGCTTCCCAGCATTGGAGTCATGGTCGTCGGCATTGAGCTGGTGATTGGGTTTCCATCAAGCCACAGAGGACCTTGTCTAGTAGAGATTGAAATTCAAGCGGTGGAGGGAAGTCCTCCTCCTTGTCGAACGAGTGAGGAAAGGTTCCTTCTTTTTGCCACTCCCATTTCAGATGCCAAGAGGAAGGGTATTGCCTCGTCAGACTTACTGTCCATATTGCCATAGATAGCACTAGTCTGCCGACGTGGACTGGTGTTAAAATATGGCATGTTATGATGTTTGATGTCTCATGGGCGGCATTCTTCCTCCTCCTGTTGTGTCCTTGAATGGTGGATGGAGTCGCAGTCACAACCTTCGGAGTGGTGGAGTAGAACAGTACTACTGGTACAGTAGTGGAGTGTCGTGGCATGCATCAAGGTGTAGGACGCATTGCCTTCACCAGGGTCTCTAAAAAATGCTCAGGTTGGTGGTGGAGGAGTTTCGCATGGCACTTCAACTCTTAACTAAGAACCTGTCAATAGTAGGCAGAGCTCATGAGGATCAACACCGGGATTCTTTCCAAATTTGTTTTGGGGACTAGATGGGCAAAGAACGGCTGCTACTGGGGGTTACTAGAGCGCCGCTTCTTTTACTTCTTTTGGTATTTCCACAACTTATAAATGAAGTAGGATGATGTGGTGCGCTTTTCTAGAAAATCCATGAAACATACATCGTGCTTGCTGCTCCTTCTGCTGTGAGGAACTTGAGGAGTGTGTTGTTGTGTTATTGTTGTTGTTGTTGTTGTGGGTGCTGGTTGGAGTTAAAAATCGGACGACAACCTGGACTACAAGAAAGATATTCGGAGTTGGATCGTCCCGTCCGCCGACCGGTGGTGGGTCATCGACACAAGTGAGGCAACTTTTGGGAGACGACTTCGACGAATTTAGTACTTGAACCAATTGCTGCACGGCGAGTTGGCGTTCACTGTGTTGTTGCGGACGACTGAGTACTGAGTACTCGTACAGCAGTAGTCTTCTTGAATCGACTTCCATCTTTTCTTTCAAACATTTTGTTGTATTGATTTGAGTGGACATCATGACGGATCTCATTTCTCGAATTGAAGCCGCTAGAGACAAGGTCAGTCAGTCAGCGCATTAGTGCATGCGAACCTTCAAGCTGAATATTGCACAGACATGGCGAAGTTCCATGTTTTGGTTGTTACCGGTTCACGTTGTTTGAGATTGATGGCTGCAACATGAACACAACACACCTACCTATCGATATGTCTTTGTAGGAGCTATCTGCCTATGGAGTTTGTTCCTTTTTTGTCCTCCGAGCTATCAAAAGATTCTGTTAGAGTATCGGATGTGCACTCGATTGAATACTGGCGAGTTTCCTCATCATGTGTTGTTGTTCTCGTCGTTTACGTTCGTTTACAGGTGCATTCTCTGCAATCGGACATTGATAGGATCCTCTCCTCCAATCGTGATACTACTTCCATCAAGTCTTCTACACAACCTGCTCCTGTGCGAACTCCCCCTTCTACCAAATGCCGACGAGTACTCAAAGGGCACTTTGGAAAAGTGGTTGCCTTGGTACGTGTTGCATCGTTGGGTGGGCCCTGCTGTATGATGGAATATTGATCCGCTAACATTGTCCTCCTGTATTTGTATCTCGTTTCCTTAATAGCACTGGTCTGGTGACTCCAATAGGGTTGTCTCTGCTTCCCAGGATGGAAACCTGCTCGTATGGAACGCTGTTACTGCCAACAAGGTGCAATCCATTTCGTTGAAGTCTAGTTATGTTATGAGTGTCGGAATGGAACAAACCAGGGGAAACTTGGTGGCCTGCGGAGGCCTTGATAACTTGTGCACAGTGTACAAGTTGGACCGACCAAACTCACCCTTGGAGATGGCCAGCCACGATGGTTTCATCAGTTGCTGTCGCTTTTTGGGAGATCAACACATCCTCACAAGTAGTGGTGATTCTACTTGTATTCGTTGGGATATTGCTAGTGGACGAGTCTTGGATACCTTTGCGGAGCATCAGGCAGATGCCATGTACTTGTCGTGCCGCCCCAACGACCCCAATGTGTTCGTTAGTTGTTCCGTCGACAGAACCGTCAAAGTTTGGGATATTCGCACCTCCCGAAAGTCCACACAAACCATCACGGGTCATCAGGGCGATATCAATTGTGTAGATTTCATGCCCTCGGACAGTTCCTGCTTTGGAACTTGCAGTGAAGATGGAACTGCCCGTGTCTGGGATATGCGAGCATACCAAGAAGTTGCCAGATTTGGGCAACTCAAGGTTCCCGATGAGTACTCACTCGATGTCGATGCCTACACCTCTCTGGCCTTTTCCAAGTCTGGAAGGATCATGTTTTGTGGACATTCTACCGCTTCGATTATGGCGTATGATGTATTGAGTGATAGGGATTTGCCTCTGTTCATGTTTAACCAGGCTCACGATGCACAAGTATCCTGCCTTGGTGTGTCTCCCAATGGAGACGGCCTTTGCTCCGGATCCTGGGATTTCACTCTCAAGATTTGGGCTTGAGCACTGGACTCTTGTCTCATAGTTCTCCTACAACAAGCATTTGGGCATATTCCTCGTGCTTGACTTTCAGTCTTGTCGGAAAACTCTACTGTCAGTGGAATGAAACGCATGCATTTGATGGGGGGTCCTGCTGTTTCCTGAGATTAATTTGTTGATTGTTATCGTCTCCCATGTATTCACTCTAAAATTGGATGTTTGACCCCACTGTACGTCTTTGGATCATCGTTCATCACTGCATTAGTTTGTTTGTACGCAAAACGCAAATGTAGGAGCTAGAATTACAGACAGACTAGGTAGGGAAAGACCACGGAGGTGCCTTGGTATCTATCGTCAGGTCCCACACGTCTACGGAAAGGGTTCCGTGATTCCCTTGGTGACATAGATTTCAATGATATGATGCGGATCCTCATCGTTCCTCAAAACCTTTCGAAGAGGATGGACCGTCCCAATGGCTTCCAGTCTTTCTACAAAGTTTTCCAATCCGTCCGCAACACGTCGTTCCACACTTGTTACCAACAGCGTGCGTGGCGACAAACGTGCCAATTCTCCCAACAAATCCGCCAAGGCTTCCCACGAATCTCTTCCATACAGTGGCTCGTAGATACAATCACAGTTCAAGCAAATGTCAAAGAATCCTTCTGGCTCTTCTCCAGATTGGATCCATTCTTGAATGCCCTCCTTGGACCATGCCAAGGCTTTGGCATCAATCGATTTGCCCAAAAAGTCTCCAAAATTGCTCTTGATGTTGGCTTCCAGTTGAGGAAGGAGATCAGGCATGTCTGACAAGACTACCCGAGGAGGGGAGTGCATATTATTGTTTGTACTCTCTCCTGCATCTGCATCATTTTCGCTAGGAATTTCATGAATCAAATGCCACAACATGGCGGGGACACCCAATCCACATCCCAATTCCAACAAGGAATTTGCTGTCGTGGATGAACCATCATCATGATGTTCCAACAAATATTCCAACGCAACAACAGCAGCTTTCCAGACACGAGTTCCTGCCCACTGAGTACCATCGAACAAGGGAGCAATGGCATCTTCCTCCAACTTGGTCGACAAATGCAAGGCTCTGTGCTTGGAAGGCTGAGAAATGGATGGCCATTGGATTTTTAGACCAACTTCGACGCTATTTTCCCATTGACTTTCAATAAACTCAAATTCTTCTTGTGTGGCCTCGGAAAGGTCATCTGGCTCGTCCTCTCGGTCGGTGCTCATGCTGTTCTGGTGGAGGTGGTATTGGAAAAAGTGGGGCAGAGCGCAGAAAAAGGCGTGGTGGTCAGGCACGGTCCGCCCCTGTCACGTCAAGACAAAACTGACCTATGAGTATACCTATGTTAGTTAAGTGTATAAATATCATAGTCCAATCGGATAAACTTCGACAATTTAGTCTGTCTCAAAGGACTCTGTTGTACGAAGTTGGCGGGAAGAGTTTCAGTTGTCTGAACGACAGTTCACACATGGTCCATCGTTTGCAAGTGCCGGTTCAGTGAACAAGATCGTTTCGAAGTCCCAAGTCAAAGATAAGAACCAACGGAGGTAACACTTATGTGGCAGTGTCAAGCCCACATGATAGTATAGGTGTCACATAGGAAGTTAACACATGGGAAAAGTTCCTGTTGGTGGGAGAGTCACAAGAGGGCCCGATGAATGTGACCGGCGGAGGCAATTTTTCCTGCTTCCAACGCCTCTCAAATCGAAGTACGAGTTTTTGAGAACAGCTCGGGCACCACCCATCGAGGTGCACGATCCAGCCGCCAAGCACCCAGTATCCACAACAACGAGCACCTCTTGTAAAAGTCACACCAAAGCGAATCACTAGGATCAGTCAAACGCTCAACTGGAAGTTCTGTTCGCCTTGATTGATTCTTGTTCCGCTGCAATATCCACCACTAGTCTACAGACGGTCACACAGAATTTTTCAATTCTCCTGTTCGAGTTGTGGGGAAAACTGTGGAAGGCTTTGCTTGCAATACCCCTGCGATACCTGGACCCAGTATCTCTTGTGAGGTGAAATAATATTCAACAATGGACTCTTCTACATCCTCGTTTGTTGGCGACGTTCCATATCCCGGAGATTTGAATTCGACGTTGTACAACAGTATGGAAGATGACACCTTCGCTTCACCAGTGGCATCTCTAGCGAATGATACGTACACTTTGGCACCACGATCTTTGGCACAACCCCAAGTGGATACGGATACTATCTGGACGAGTTGCATGGCCATGGGATTTGTACTCTTCGTCCTTTCCTGTGCATGCAGACGACCTGCTCCTCGACAAGAACTCTGGAGAGGGCAAGAAATTCGGGAACGCTATTTGCGAATGCAAGCAGAAGAAAGGGCCCGAGAAGCCAAAGAAGCACAATCTCCCAGACACCGACACCGTCTGGTTCAATACAACTTGCAAACCAAGGTGAGTACGCTCCATGTTGATGGCATTGAAAGTCTCGTTTCGTTTCGCACTTCTTTCTCACATTCTCCTCCTCCAGCGAGTCGTGGCCAAGGATGTCGAAGGAAACTGGACGTTGGGAAGTGTAAATAGTGCCACGACTCAGGATCAAGAAGCTTCGTTGGATACCAAGAAACCATTGGAGTCCGCAGAGGACAACTCTGTCTCTGTAGTGCAAGCTGGAGGAATGGACGATGACGATGAGGAGCACACTTGCGTGATTTGTCTTGATTCGTTCCAAGTGGGAGACGTTGTATCTTGGGCTCGATTCTCGGATGAGTGTCATCATGTCTACCACACAGAATGTATTCAGCCTTGGTTGGAGGATCGGCGTCAAGACGAGTGTCCTTCCTGTCGAAACTCTATTATTCTTCGCACAGTGCCACCTTCTTCCACTCGATCAGCTTCGGTTGTCAAGACGGAATCGTTGGATGGTATGGAAAGTGACGATGAGGATTATGACGAGGAAAGTGGCGTAGGTCTCGGTGAAGCCTCGGATACTGAAGAGTCCTTCTTTGTCATTATGCACGGAATGATTTCTCGAGCGGCTCAACGTGCCAGTTACACTCTGATTGGAACCAAGGATTCGATGGATGATGGGTCTACCCAACAACAACTACATACCAACCATGATTCGAACAACCATCTTCGTTCCATGTCACCATCCCCCCTTCGCCGAGTCGTCAGTACCGGAGGTGTGTTCCGTCCCCGATCGATTCGTCGTCCCGGCATGACGGCACCAGCGTTCCTGCTGGCTCCTAGCCACAGCAGTGGTACCGATAGTTCTGGAAGTGCTCGTGCCTCTCGCTCTTCCATCACCGAAGCAGTTCTGGAACGTGTTCCTTCCAACTCGACGGAATCTAGCTCTTCCGACCTTGCCACTCCCATTTCGTTCCGCAAGGTGCAATCAGACATGGGATATTGTCGCAGCCGTCGCGAGAGTGCTGTCTTGACCTCTCCTCTTTCCACCGTTGGTAGCAGCTTTGATGAGAGTTGTCCTCCCATCACCACAAGCCCCAATGGAGATTCTGCCTTGACGGAGGAATGTTCCAAGACGACGACGACACAAGCATTGACTTCCAGCAGCCGACTCTCTCCTTCCAATTTGGATTTGACGGCAGCCATGGGAGTTGCTGATGATGATGAAGATGGTTATTATGACGATGACAGCTCCAGTTCGGAACCTGACTTGGAGTGGGTAGCCAGTACCACCACTACCACAACTACCACAACTACAACCGACATTGAATCGCAGGACATGGAGGATTAGGTTGATACAGAATCAACCGAACCCTTGTAGAATGGAGGCGGGAATCTAATGTTGGCGATGATCGCAGAATGTGATGCTCTCCTATATATAGATTTGGGGCAACACACAGTACAGTGCCATTGCCAAGATGATGCTTGCCGCGATTTTATAACAATAGTACATATTCTTTCACAGATATTATTGCTGTTTCCTCTCCTTGCATGGCCTTGGACAGTACTTTATAGATCCATGACATGAACCAGCTAGCCACATGGAATGCTATAGCACACTACCGGTAACTTACTTATTTCTACCAGATACCTCCTCAATGAAAGGCGTCTACCGGTAGACTCGACTAGTACTAACGTTAATTTTAGTACTGGTACATTGCATCGATGACATTGCAGGCCTTTCCCATTGTGATCGAATGAATCGAAGAAGACGTTCGCGAATTTGCACATCAAGGAGAATGTTGGTCACATTTTCCATTCCCAGTTCGTAGAATCCGCCATCGCGTTGAAAGCTGTTTGCCCCCTTGTGTACTTGTATAACAACGCGAACGTTGCTGGCTCTACCGGTAGGTGATAGGGTCATCCCCGAATCTAGCTAGAAGTACTCGTAGTATCCATCACCTCTAGGTACCGCATTGTTTTTCCAGGCGCCGTTGACTCCCCACCTCACTCCCACTTCTTGTTGGGAAGGGGTCACTGATCCTCGAAGGACGGCCATTCGACACGTACAAGTACCAATATCCATGTGAACCAGCACACAAAATAATACGACTACATCACCATGAGGCGCCATTCACTCTATCCTACTGTATCACCGTTAGATTGTGGAGACTTTCACCTTCCACCTACTACCACCACCAACCACACAACTGCATTGCATCACCACCATCGTCAAAGCGTCAAAGAAACTACCGGTAATGATGATCATAACAATACCTGCCGCGTCGTTATTCTTCAGCAGCAACAGAGTTGCTGTAGTTCCCTATCGGACACTTGGTCGGAGTATTCCGCACGCACCACGGATGCGTTTTGCCCAACACAAGTGTCGGAGAACTCAGCACAGAAGAACCACTATTGTATAATAGTACAGGAAAGGAGGGAACGCCAAAAGGCAGCGCAGCACGACGTGAACTTGACCTACTCTCCACCATCCACCTACGTGAAAGCCGGACCAGATATGGGAGACTCGGACTTGCCTATGTTACCCGAACGAGGAAGAAGAGACTGGGAGTGTAACATGCAAGTGAGTACAAGAAGCCTACTGGAGGATCCAGCCAGTGTGGACGATGCAATCTTTTTGGTGGAGGAATATCACATGACGTTACCTACTTCGGCTACCAATACAACCACAACAGCAGCAAAGACACCTTTTTGTCGAACCATGCCATGGGACAAACGATTCCGTGCAGCACCTTCTTCCTTTCAGCAACTGTGCTGATTTTGTAACAAAAGAAGAATATAACAATAACAATTTTGCCACCTATCTGTACATGTTGTAGTCATAGCGGTAGTAGTATAAACCCTTCGAGAAGCAACGGTAGCGGGAATAGTTCGAGGGAACCCCAAAAAGAAAGAAAAAGCTTAGCTCAAAGTGGTTCATTCCTTTTTGGCTTTTTCTTCTTCGGCTGCCAGAAAAAATGTCCGCAACTCCTCTACATCCTCCGAACTCCCCATGAAACAAGGAACCCTTTGATGAAGCCAAGTTGGTGCAAAATCCAGGAGATCGCTTCCCTTGTCATCGATCGAACCACCACCCGCTTGCGTCGCGAGAAAGGCCATTGGAGCACTCTTGTACACTAGTTGTAAATTTCCATGTGGTTTCTCCAGTCGTTCGCCCGGATAGGCAAACATGCCTCCATACAACAAAGTTCGATGCATATCTCCCACCATACTTCCCACATACCGGTGGGAATAGCGCGTTTTGCTCTCTCCCGTGCCCAGTTTCAGGCGTTCCAAATACTTCCACCAGGGCCCATTTTTATCCCATCCTTCACTATTGGCCTCGTTGCAACTGTATACAGTGCCCCGTTGGGGGATGTTCCAGGGATGGTGTGTCAAGACAAACTCTTCCAATTGTGGATCCAAGGTAAATCCAAAAATGCCACTGGTTCCGTCGGATGCTGCATCGCTGCCGGATAGCTTTGCCGTGAAACCGGCAATGGACAAGACCAAAACCGTGGAAGAACTGTACAAGCAATATCCGGCAGCTTTCATATTGCGACCTGGTTGCAATACGGATTGTAACACATCGCGTTCGCGATGGACGGCGGGGGCACCAAATCCAGGTGGAAAGGAGTTCGATTTCGATTTCGATTTCGATTTCGGGGTCGAGGTCAAGTTCGAGGTTGAGGTGATAGGCACATTATCGTTGCTCTTGTCTCTAGGGTAGACTCCAAAAACGGTACCAGTAGAGATGCTAGCATCGGCATTGCCGGATCCGTCCAATGGATCCAAGCACGAGACAAAGTTGTCATCGTAGACAACCAACACACCAGGTTCATGCGGATTGGCCTTTTCAGGTAACTCGAAACTGGTAGCTGTTGAGTTTAGTGGATCATAAGGTTGGGTTGGTTTCTTGGCATAGGGTGGTAGCATTTGGACAGTCCCTGTGAAAATAAGAGCATTTTTCAATACGCTGGTGGACAGCGCGTTCAACCGTTTCATACTGTAGTAACGCCCATCCGCGAGTCCTTCAGGGGCCTGGATTGACATGGATGACACACTGTTGATCAACCCAGAGCGGTGGACCATGTTGGAGATGGTCTTACATGACAGTTCCAAGGCAAGCAACATATTCTGCAATTCTAGTAGGTCAGGTTGTGCCTGAACCATGTTGTCGAGAAAGCGAGTGAGAGTCATGCTGTTTTTGGAATTTTGGGGGATTGGAAGTTCTACAGGATCCCTTGCAGAAGGGGAATCGTTTCCTCCCCGGCGAGATACTGCTGCTCGTTCTAAGGCACCTGTTGGCTGGGTGGGCATGTTGACCGAGGAGTCACTGTGAAAGGGGGGTCTACTATACCAAGCAATGGGGACAAATGCCTGGCCAGAACCCAGCAGAATCAACAAGAGAGATACTCCCGCTCCCCATGTTGTCTTGACTATCATTCTTATTCGGTTTGGGCTCAAGAACAACGATCAAGCGGTGGCACTTGTATAGCAGAGGTGTCAAAAAATGGAGGCAACCTTCGTCATGCACCACAGTCCAAAAATACAAGGTTGTACATGTCGTTCGTTGACTAACTTGACTGCACTACTGGTTGTGGAGTCATGGTGCGTTTCATCATTCATCATCCATCCTCGACAAAATTGGAGCATGACGCTGTGATCCTAATTGTACTTTTTACTAGTTAACACTAATGAAAGTTAATCCCCATGTAATACTCGTCACCTTCCTCCACAAGAACCTAAACTTCCACCCGGGATGAAAGGGTTGCACTAAAGCTAGCTTCGACGTCATTGAAAGCATCTTCCAATCGGATGGGTTGCAGACCCAATGATTCAGCTTCGATGCCACCACCCGCACTCAAATCATCTGTGATTATTGTTTCTGCTGTAGGAGAAGGGACGTCGGTGGGTCCGACGGTAACGGAGCAGTCACTGGGTGCTCGTTGCGGCGTCGCAACGTCTCCCATCGAATCAGAGGGTTCCTGTATTCTTGGAGGGACTCTCCATTTCCTCCATACTTGCCATAACCAGCTATTGGAAGGGCTAGAGCCAAGCAGCCGATTGCGTGGTGAAGGTGCCGACCCTGCCGGTAGGCTTCGACCATTCTGATTCGCTGCTTTGTGCTTGGTAAGGCTGCAGTTGTTATTGCGCATGCATCGCTTGTTCTTTTGCGTTGGTGGGACGACAAATCCGTGCAGAGTGACCAATTCGCACTCAACGCAATAGTAGGAGGTCGTGGTGCGGTGCATTCGTTCTCTGGAATAGGCACCAAGTTCACGGGATGACAGATTTTGTCGCTTCTTGCTCGTCCCTGAAAACGCTCCCATGGAGCTAGAGTTGGTATTGGTGGACAAAGAATCTGTCGGGGACTGACTATTCGTCAAATCGGACTGTTGCGAGGAATCCATGGGGCCAGCTTCGTAACCAGGGACAAGCGATCGATCCACAGGTAGCAACACCTTGCGGCAGCAGGGACAGTGAATTCGGCGCAATAGCCATTCTCTTATGCATTCATGGTGGAACACATGGCAACATCTCGAATCAGTGGACCATGAAACCTTGTCACCCACATGGAAGGACTCCAAGCAAATGGAACATCCCGGGGATTCAATACTGTCGGAATCAATAACATCTTCCGTCGCATCTTCATCGCCACTAGCCTGTTTCTCGATGTCCATATCTTGGTCGTTTTCGGCTCCTTCACTAGCACATTTGAAATCTTCGTCCTCGGAAGCAGACACCAATTTCTTGAGGAGAATATAGGCAGTCAGCGAGGGTTTGTCAGTCTCGACGGACGTAGGGGGAATAGTATTGGCAGAATCAGAACTTTCT
Organism: Nitzschia putrida; assembly: GCA_016586335.1. Lineage (NCBI taxonomy): Eukaryota > Bacillariophyta > Bacillariophyceae > Bacillariales > Bacillariaceae > Nitzschia > Nitzschia putrida. Next base: position 120,022 of record BLYE01000037.1, on the reverse strand, counting down.
TCGCAGCATTCGGCAGTTCCAGCATTCTCCGTTTTGGAGACTGTATCATCGTCAAACGTTTCGAGAGGTCCAGAAACAGCGGAGCCATACGCTTCACGGAGTCCTTCACAAGCGGCATCATGTGACTGTACTCGTTTAGTGATGAGCCAACTATCAATCGTGCCATATCTCCGATCAATCTTTTCTTGGGAAACCGGAAGTCGCCGTTGGATCATATTCATCAACGGAGGGATTGTCACAAACCCAAGAATGAAGCACAAAATAACGATAAGTCCAATAAGAATCGAAATGATAAGCATGTTTTGCTCGGGAGTGACCCAAACAATATCATGTGTTTCTGTTTCTACTCCATCGGAACCTCCATTGCTGAAATAGTCTTCCTTGTTCATGATTCAAATAAACACTTTGCTGCCTCACTTAACCAAAAGTTTCCAAGAGCCACTCTGAGTGGAGAAAATACAATAACACAAGTCAATTGAGGCATCGCTTTTTCGAATGAGTAAGTGTGATGCCTGATCACAGAATGTTCATCCCAGTTCTCATACCTCTTTCCTTCGTTGATTGCACGTTTCCTATTTGCAAACCAGACTGAGACGCAACAGGTTGTACTGGATTCAGGAAAAGCGTATTCACGTCCAACAACAACGTCGCAGAGATGACTCAATAGGCAGTTCTTGGAAGATTTCGACTGCAGTCACACCGAATTCTGATGAGAAAGTTGCAAGGTCCCTTTCCCAGAGCGTGATTTGAAAGGCAAAGTATTCCACACCCCGGGATACAAGATCAGTGGTGCCAAGTCTCGTGGCCATAAACACCAATCTGTTGCGACATCACAACATGTTCAGAAATGAATCTTGCATTCCTGCTGGCGCCAATTTTTATTAGATTCGACGACACGGGATTTACGGGTGAACGGAAAAATCTAACGCCAAGTTACCAGACGTCTGTCACATAACACATGGTGTCGTTGATCCAGTCGCTTCTCCTCCTATCCTCATTCCATGTCATCTTTATGGTGGTTGCATTTTTTTGGACTGCAGCAGCATCATCACTACAAACAGGATACTACAAGAAGTAGGAGGTTACTGAGTGGTTGTAATCGTACAAATTTCATTAGTAGTAGTATCACAGGTTAGCGGATATCGAATGTCAACGTTACTTTCATGAATATCATGCATGAATATCATGAGATGGTGTGAAGAATTTCCCTTGTTTGATGAATGGTTGATGAATGGTTGGATAATTTTCCGCTTTCTCTTTGTGCGGTCTTGTTGGCCAGATTATTTGACCGTCGAGTGTCCTTGAATCGATAAAAATAGCGCTTGCTCGGAGTGTATAATAATGAAACGAAGGTTGGCTCAAGCCGCTGGGGCCAATACTGCTTTCAGAGGCATTTCTGGAGAACCGTACCAGGCAAACATGTTGGCCACAAGCTCATCCCATTCCGTCCCAGAGAATATGTGTTGTGGTTGTAGCATTAAGATGGAAGACTGAACAGATTCGGAAGCTTTTCGGGCCATCTCAGGTTCTCCCAAAAGCAATGAAAGAAGGGCAAAGTTGTTCATTGCAGCAAGCCGCAATTCCACTCCCAGAGAAGATAGCACCCTAGTTTGGTCAACACAAGTCAACTTCACTACTAGAGCGTAGAGTTGACGAGCTTTGGCTAGAAGTGGTGACTTTTCTGGTGATGCTTGACCCATGTATTGACAAGCTAGGGCCATATTTAGTACCATTACTGCAGAAACAGTGCTGTGGTCCAAAGAGGCTAGTTCTGAAGCATGGCTCAAATAAACAGGCCGATTGTATGTGAAGTTGGTCCCCTTGTTGATGTCAAGACTAACATGATGACATTGAAAGTCAGGAGTTGCTGCAACATCCAAGGCAGGGTAAGTCGGCGCCGACTTCACTGCCCCTTTGAAGTATTTTAGGCAGAGCTGAAGGTTGCTGAAAGATTCAGCAAACTCGCCGTATGCCATTAGGCTCACGCAATAGTCATGAAATCTAACAACATTCATCAGAGAATCCATTGTGGCGATGTTGTGTTGTGTTTTATTGTGATGTTTTGGATTTTGTGGGAGTGAAACCAATCAGTTGGACGAACGCGTTTTATTCAGCGTGTTTCATGTCGAGATCATAAGCATAAGTGTTCGCACTGCTGCGAAATTCCTGGTCGGACAGGACAACAGGTACCCGCTATTGGGGCTTGTTTCGACTATGTTCCCACGTAGCAACTGTTAAGTAGGTTGCGCATTGCCCCATTTCAGAGCACCTGGTGGTACTGGAAGTTTGGTACAGGTATTGTCAGATTCTGAAATTTTCGAGTCCCGAAAGAACCTTGAAAATGGGGCCTTATCTCTCGAAACCATTGGTCGTTATATCAAGGAAGTTCGCTCGGAGAGAGGTCCCTCAGCTGTGCTTGCTCGAAGTACCGCTGGTAGTTTTCTGCACGTCCCACTACTACTACACTTGATTGAAACCGACTTGTGCACGAAGAACAATAACTACTCGTTAAAGATCAACTGAGGTGGTCGGGTGGTGGTCACCTCCTTATGTAAGATTGCCTGTCAAAATGATTTTGTTAAGTAAAATGGGCTCCTGTAAGCCGAAGCAACCTTAAGAGTTCGCTCAACCCGAAGCCCTGACAATCCCGACTTTCACAACAAACAACAACAACACTATTTTCATCTACATCCATCATCATCAAGCAAGATGAAGAATGGTGAGAAACATCCTATTGACTGAGGCACGTACACTAATGAGAACAATGCTGTCCACTTCTCCAAACCTGCACAAAGGGAGCAGCAGCTGATGCCGTTTGAATCCGAATAAAGGCTATGCAAGCCCCGAGACCTAAACCCACATGAATGGATGCAGAAATTAGATCTTTTCTCTAGCATCAAGGAGAAATCTCGCCTCCCGTCAACATTTTGGAACAGCACTCACTGCCACCATTACCTTTAAAACTTGTTCACCGACTTCCTGCTGGTGAACCTAGCAGCAGCAGCATGCCGGCAAAAGCCTAACATCAAGCTGTTGCGGATTCTATTAGCCTCCTGAATACTGCTACTATAGATTAGAACAATCAATCAAATACCAAAGTATCAATGTTTGTCAAACTATCGGTAGGGTTGATGCGAAGAAGCAAGAATGGAAAAATCTTGATTCATTTTACTGTACTCTAAAGGTTCCTTTGTATTTGCACCCTATTTGTATTACTATTTGATTCTAATCTAGCTGTCCGCCACTGGCACAGTACTGTGCCGATTGCCGATTGCCGATTGTTGGCATCTCGAGAGGAGGTTGTAGTAAGAGTATGCCGTTCTCCCTCGTTGCGTTTATATTATTATAACAGACATTGGCCAAGCTCGAACGGCGACGAAATTGGAGCTAGAACAGTACCTTTTCACCAAGATGACAACCACCAACTTCATCGATCCATATGGTTACTGCGCTGCTGCGGTAGTCCACAACATACCCCTAAAAGAAGGAATGCTTCCCTCGAACTCCTTTAGACTGTTTCTTGGGCATCAATGCTTTGCTTTGGTATGACGGAACTGACTCTTCGTAGAATCAAAGAGTACTAAACCAGGTGCGATTGTCAGAAATATTGTTCACTACGGCTACAACATCAGGCAACAACAATAATGGAAACCTCATATTAGTACTATGGGGGAATGTCCGTTGGTATGCTTAATACCCCATTGCTCTCTTGACGCTTTGCAAGGCCTGCTCGGAGGGGTAAAATACCATCCACTCCTCAGGGCGACTTGTCGAGCTGAACCTGTAGACAAGTGTCCCAGTTCGTTTCTCAAGGCTATGGAGATTGCGACCTCCGCTTCCAATAAAACGACCAACGTTGCCCTTGCAATAGAGATTGCGGTCCATTTTCATATGAGCAGCCAATGTTGTGGCCGCCCTGGAGGCATCCCTGGCCCGTTGGACATAGCCTTCGCCGCGCGATTCAAGCCTGGTAACCTGCTTCGCTGCAAGAGCGAGGAGCTTGTCAACATCACCAGCGGCCCAAGAAGTCATCTTGTTTGTCAGGGGCCTTGTTGCCCAGAAAGCTGGATTGTATTTGTAGACTGATTTGTCTCGGATATCGTTAACTTCAATTCCGTACTGTCGCAATGTGTCGTTGAGACTCACATTGGAAACACCAGTGATGACAGCCTGATAGCAACTTGTGTCGTGGACGTTCTTGAGATGAATGTCAAACAGATGGTGAAGGGCATCACAATCCATACGGCAGTCATGGATAACCTTGGTGACATCCTCGCTCTCAAATAGATTCTTCAAGGCATCCAAGCGCAGCTTCAACAATGTCGCGTCACTTTTGCTTCCGGTGTCTACCAAATAGACGATGGAAATGTCTTCTTCAAAACAGAGAGACACGAGTTCAATAGTACCAGCCCTGCAAAGATTCACCCCTTCGCAATCAAAAGCTACTCTGGAAGCATTGCTTTTCGCTTGGTCAACAGCTTCAAGAAACGGCTCGAGTTCAGATGCATCATCAAGGACTCGAATTTCCACCATGGTTTTGCAAGAGGTACCACAATAGATATGGGATAGCTTTCAATCTTTGCACAAATCTCAAATTGTGAGAAGAGTCAGAGTTGTTGAATATCTTCCGACCCAAGTGGTATCTTGGTCGGTACAAAGGAAAACTTGAGCCCAATATTCCATTTCTGTGAAACCATTACCACCACTACGACAGAGAATTCAGACGAACTTTTCGGATGAATATAGGTGATTGGTAGATTGAAAATTTCACGTGATGGTAGTTTCTTCTCTCCCGCCTCTTGGAAAGACACCCTTGACGGGAACTTCAAGAAGTATTGCTCACCCCTTGGCCCATGCTGCTGTCGGAAGTACACACTGACTCGAGATTGTAGGTATTGTTGTACTCTAGAGTTCTATGAACAACATCTGGGGCTCGGTCATTTGAAATTAATGATCACACCAGATGCAAAAAAAGTTCTAAAATCGCTAATCAAGCGCGTGTGTACTAGCAATTAGTCAAATTTAATACCTTTATTCAAAATCAATAACGAAATTTGAAACCACTTTTCCATATTTGATTACGACTCAATTGAGTCATTCGTTTGACTCAATCGTTGTTGAAATAGACTCAATCCTGAGCTTTTTAGACTCAATCATATTCGTTTTCACAACAACAGGGTCAAACCTACCGAAGCAAAGTGAAATCAACTAGCACATGCTACTACTATACTCATAATGTTTGAAGTTTATCAATCTACTGCTACTATGTTGCTTACTACAGGCTACAGGGACGGCCGGACAACCACCACTGGTGGTACGGCAGGTGCTTCAATTTGCTCCACGAAGGTACCAGGGACAGAAAAACCTTGAATTTTCTTCTTGAGGCATCTCATCATGAGGAGGACCAGAATGAGATGAGAGATCAACACCCCCAGAACCTCGTCATCTCAATCAAGAACAAAACAACAGAAGAATTTGGACACAAGTCTGCAAAAAAAAACAAGGGAGTACAAGGCGGATTTTGGTTAGAGGAGCTGGCACAACAAGAATCTCCACACTTCAGATCATCACTTACCTCTCCTTGTTCTCATATCAGCATGATATTCCCAAGAACTTACTACTCCTACTACTACATTAGCTGCTCATTAGTACTACTGTTGATTGTTGCTTTGTAGTCCAAAATTTGCTTTGTGTGCAAGCAAGTGGTGGCATGAGATGATTTTATGTGATTTTGGCAGTAGCGACATGACTTGCAGTCTTCGCTTTTGGATGGCCGCGCCGGTTTTCAAACAGAAGATACGCAAGAATACCAGTACAGATTTGCATGTATGTAGAAATGTACACAGATCCCCTACCAGTACTTTTCTACTACTAATTGGTATGGTAGAGCATGCTCTATGCGCTGCGCATGCATGAAATCCTGCGGCAACACCAACAAGGCACATCCACCACCAGAAAAAATGTACTACGAGTACAGTACTGTACCAGCACTGTAGTACTCGTAGTGTACGATACCACCATAGAAAAATCCACTGGTTGTTGAAGCGCCATTGCCTTGAAATCTACGTAGGAAATCTACCAAAGCCACACACATGCATGCTGACACAAAGGAGAGCTTCGCAAAAAGACAACATAGCACATACCGGTAGTAAAATGCAGTAGTACTGGTTCTCAGACATCTTACAAGGGTAGATCTTTCAAAACTGCCAATGCTACTAGTAGTACTACTGCTATAGTTACTACTACTACTACTACTAGTATAGGTGTACCTTTTGGCAGCAACCTTTGGTAGTAGTATTCTACTGTAGAAGTACTACCGGTAGTAGTAGTAGTACGGTAGAAGGAATACCACCACCAGTAGTAACAAGACGACAGTGAAGAATGTGAAATGTATATCATTACGATCCTTGATTTGTTGTAGTACACAACTTTCACAATGTCATGCTGAAGCAAAAATCCACAAGAGTATCCTTTGGTAGTACTAGTAGCTGCAGTAATACTAGAATGCTGTAGTAGTAGTCACATGACAGCAACAAACAAAACGAAGAGACTCATCATGTTGGACTTCCTACTACAATACTGCTACTAGTATCATTACGAATTTGCAGCACTGCAGTGCTAATGATCAAAAGAATTGATGGAAGAAGTACCAACAATAGGGAATGATACAACAACCAAGCAACACAATACTTTTTCAGACTAGTACTGATCACAGGATATTCAAAATACTGCGACTGAACATATTAGTCCACTTCTTGGGTACTGTGGCGAAGTTCATTGTGGATAAATGCATGTTGCAGGCATAGTTTTCGATGAATACAAGGTCTACAATGACTTCACTGTGTAGTTTTGGCACAATTGGTCAGTTTCCAGCTCAGTATGTTGGGAGTCCTCTTCTGGAAAGTAGTTTCTAGCATGCAAAATAACGTTTTATACTTGGATAATAGTGTTTTACATGCCAAACCGATCAAGATGGAATCACTTTAGGTGGTATAAACATCTGGGACCCGATCTGAGATGTCAATTGATTCCTACTTTTAGTGTCAATCAAAAGGTTCCTCAACATTGCTACGAATACTTCACACACAAAACCTTCCTCAAACACAAACACACCTTCCTCAATTGGCGTCAACATCACTACATACAGACATGCTTCCTCAATGTATAAACCACTTCCCTCAATTCCCAAACCTTTCATTATCCACGCTTTATGGTTCCCTCAAAGTTGTTAAACAATGCACCAAGTCGGACAAACCCAATTCTCCGTACCATATAAATATCATTACTCAATATCAAACCCCTTTTCCTAAATGGCAAATACATTGCTCAATTGATCCAAATATTGCTGTTGATTGATGAACTTGGTTTGTTAACGCAAAATCACAGAAATTAACAACTACTAAAAGGTTTACATGAAACATGTGTACTTGCCAATGTTTCTAAGCTTGGGGTTAGGACTGACTACTATTTATAAACCTTCCCAGGCATCTTCTTCATCAAAGTCATCCTCTTCCGAGGACACTCCAGTGATCTCTGAACCAATATATCGAGTAAACTGTCGATACAAATCATCAAATTGTTTGTCAGCACCGGAGCGCCTTGCATTTTCTATACGAATCCTTTGGGTGTTGAAATATTTCTGCCCTGGGCTTGTTTGCTTTCTGTTTCGGTTAGCACCACGTTTGGTAAAAACCTTCAAATCCTTGACATGTTGGCGCATTTGCTTTTCCACCTCAGATACACCTGAAGAGGTTGATCCAGACACAGTTCCATCATTTGAAGTCCGTCTTCTACCCTTCTTTGCCATTCCACCAGGCAAAATACTCAACCGTATCACAGGTGTTTCTTCATTGGGTGAGTTTGCCGCAGGACTAGTATTGGCATCTCCATTTGCATCTTCCAGAGCCTTTTTCTCTCCAAGATACAGCATTTGTTGAATGCCACTGAGATTCTTCTCAATCTCATCTTGAGGAATGCGTTTCTGGACGCAAAACAAAATTCTTCTTTGATCGAGCTCAGCAGCCTCATATATTTCTTGCCCATCTGTAGGATACACAATTACCCACTCGTGTACAGCATTCGGGCACCTTGGATGTTTCTCTGATTCACGAACATCATCCATGTGAGTAAACTCCTTACTAATGAGCTTCTTGATTGATTGGATCCTTTGTTCTCTAGTGACATTAGCACGCCTGGATTTCTCACTCTCAGTAAGAGGCCGGGGACCATCATCTTGACGCTTGCGTTTCTTCGTTTGTTGGATTTTCCTTGTGGAAACAACAGCAATGCCATTGCCAACATCTTGGGGTGCATTGTCTCCATCGTCATCCTCATCCTCACTACAGGATGCATCATCATCACTATCCTTGTCCTCATCCTCTGGCACTACATCACGTTCAATTTCGATGTATTGCATATTCTGAAGGATAACCTCCAGTATGCTTGGTGGCATAGCCCGAAGAACAGAATCTAAAGGGTCTTTTTCAGAACCAGGGCTAGCTCTTCTTGTTTTCTCCAGACTGTACTGCGTTTCAAAAACATATTCGTTACGAGCTTGGGCAATCCAAGCATGGTAGTTGTTTTTCAGGACCATCAGGGCAAACGCTTCAGTATTTGGGTTACCAAACTCACGCTGTAACTCGAGAGCTTCCTTCCATTGCTTGTCACCTACTGCTGCTTTATAAAAGTGCTCATAAAAGAGATGGTATGCCTTGGGACAATCCCAACGTTTCTCAAAACACTCAAAGGCAATCATGTAGGCACCGGTATCAGCACAGATCTTACACAGTGCTGACGAAGACAAAGAACATAAGAAGTTAGAAACAGAATGCAGGCTTCGAAAGCACAAAATCACTTACCATTGAATCTGTTTTGCATCACAGTGTATACACCACTCCGTTTCAAACTCAATGAATCTTGAATTAACCTACTTTCAACTGCATGGAGCCACAACTGGCGACAGTACTCATTGCGTTGGTGATCTGTCTGTAGCATGTTACACCCTTGTAGCCTAGATTGACATTCGCGAACGAAATTGTTATATATCCTAGGTGGATTCCCCTTCATGCTGGGGAAAGGTGAGAGTTTTGCCTTTGGATCATTGAAAAACTTTACCGAGTAGTACAACTTGTCCTTCACATACTGAATCAAAACACTTTTATCATTTTTTTGGACATTTTCATACTCTTTTCCAGAAAGCAATGCAACGGGATCAATGATATTGCCACCTCCAACAACAACAAGTTGCTGTTGATGGGGCTCATGGTTCGCAAAAGCCATCCTGTGCTTTTGGGTTGACAATAAATTACAGTGGAGGAGTCTCGAGTCAAATATATGGCAAATGGAAAAGCGCCGTAGAAACATACTGACCACCACGAGCGTAAATCCTGGCGCGGCACTCCAACCATCCACTGTAATCCTGGCGCGTGGTATATGTAGTATTCATCTGGAGATGGACAGACACAAAGTCACACCAACTTAGCGCGCCAAAACTTTAGTCACTAGCAGTTTGCCTTTCCTCAAACAGTTTGGATTTCAATCAAAGGAGGAAACAATCATCCTTGGCAACCAAGGCCTTGTGTGCAAGCGTTAGTATGAGTAAGAAACATCGAAATGGTAGCAAATTGTTTCATTACATCCAGAGACAAAACCAAATAACCAGTAGGGCAACATCTACAGAAGTAGGCCGTTACCACACAAGTAATCAAACAGGAAGAAATGTCACTCAGATCTCACCGGGAGAAGACTGTAGTATCTCCACCAACTGATAAAGAGACCGATATTTCTGTAGCCAACGATACCATTCCTGACCAATCATTTATCAGCGACGACGCATCAGATGCATCAGATTGTAACACAGACGAGGAAATGGAGGAAAACTCTTGGTGGGACCAATGGTGGGATTCCGAAAGAGTGAAACAGGGCATGGTAGATATATCGGACAATGAAGCAGTTGCAATTGAGTTACAGACACTATGCCAAGAAGCAGGAACTCCACTATACTTCTTCGACGAAATACTGAAAACATTAACCAGAAACCAGAAGAAGCGAGGGAAAATTGAGTTTTCAAAGGTTCCAAGAAGAGAAACGTTAATGAAGAGACTTCGTAAGAAAGTGAAAACACCCCTTCCTGAAACCAAATATCTCAAAGAGATCAATACTCACATTACGAAGTTTCAGTTCAAAGAACAACTGCAAGATCTTCTAGCCATGTCATACTTTGATGACATTGACAATCTATGTGCCAATCGAAACATAGACAACCGATTCTCTATGTTCATAGCCACAGAAGACGACCAATATTCTGAAGTATGCGGAGGTGAATGGTACATCAGAACACATCACCAAAGCAGTAAGATGTACAGTGACAGAAACGATCAGAGATGGGAGAACAATGTGCCCAACTTGTTAATGCCCATTGTAATGTACGTTGACAAAACAGGAACTGACCTCCAACAGCGCTACCCACTAGAACCTTTGATGTTTACTACCGCCTTATTGAGAAACAATGTCCGACGTAAAGCGGACGCTTGGCGTCACTTCGGCTTTGTCCCCTCTTCCAGCAATTTAGTGGATACTATGGAGGAGGGTTCTGATCCCACTGATGAGTCGACCATTGAAAAAGAAGACAAGACAGCGGCTAGCAAATGTCAGAGATACCATACGTGTTTGATGGAATTACTCAAGGAATTCCAACAACTACAAGAAAACCCACCAATCATCGAAGTAAATCTTGGAGGCATTTCCAAGAGGGTTCGAGTTTTCCTTCCGATATCGTTTGTGATAGGAGACCAGGCAAGTCAAGACATGCTATGTGGTAAGCGTGTTTGAGCACTGGAGGAGCAACACGCATACACCGGGCTTGCATGTGTTCACATCTCACATGCACAGATGTGAACCGTAACTGTGATCCAATTCCAATTGAAGTCGTCAAGCAACTCTATAATGCTGTACACGAGAGAGACAACCTCCTCAACAACAAATACTTTCAATCGGCAGGAATTGTAGAAGAACAAGAGGTGGAAAAACTCAAACGTCTGATCAGCCGTAGGGCTGAAATGGCCCGTGCTCTACTCGAAGGCCCATTGAGTCTATTTGCAATCCGAAATGCATTTGACAACATGTGGTTTGGAGCATCTGAAGGAGGCATACACACAGCCACACTCGACGACTTCATGCACTACAACGAAGGTGGATTGTTTGTGTACATGGCAACGTCGGTGTATAACTGTATTCCAACAGGCCACAAACGAAGTGTAGCGGAGAAAGCCATTAAAGCGGTCTGTGGTACTGGCGTAAGAAGCAGTGTCAAAAAAGAATACCCACGAGGAATGTATAAAGAAGGTTCTCGAACTTGTCACTGCTGACTGCCGGAGAAAAAGTTGGACAAATCTTCAGTCTGGCAACCGCACTGGAAGTCGGTTCGATACAAAACGACTTCCAAAATAACATTCTTCACAACGCAATGAAAGTTTCCCAAGAAAAGTATGTAACATTCAACACCGGAGACACAAGAAAAGGTAATGGAAAGAAATTGCTCATGGACTCAGACAGTGAAAGCGAAGATGACGGAAATTCAAATGACTTAGAAACAGGAATCCATAAAGTTCAACGACACATCAAACTGGAAGACATACCCAACAGAATCCAGAAACATTTTGGATCAATCGCAGAGATGCCCGACCAGGACATCATTGATGGCGTGGCGCGGTTCCTCAAACTGCACGATATCGGAAAGATATTAGAGGTAGATCTGGATGCTCTTCAAACGCACGTGTTGGTCCGAACCATGAGACCCTTCTTGAAAAAGATCAGAAAACGGGAGCGTCGGCATAAAGGAAGTGAATATCTGTACTCGTCTCAAGAACTTAGAGTCTTATCCTCTCCGACAGAATGTAAATGGTGGTGTACCACAGAAGATGATGGATTGGGTTTGTTTGCCTATATTCCAGCAGAAGCAGAAGGCAGTGATCTGGAATACCCCACACCGTTCCAAGAGACCTCACTTAGTAAGTTGTTGGAACAGGTCATGCCTCAACCCCTCCGTCATCCACAAACAACAGAAGTCCAACAAAGAAAGCGCCGTAAAATCTCAAAATGCCAGCAAGCTGCAGATGTATGCATCCACGAGAGAAAGGGGACAATCTTCAAGGCGTATTCACTGATGGACGGACCATCGTCGAAAGATTCGTTGCACAACATCAAAAAACACCAGAAATCAAAACCGAAAATCAAGGGTTCAGGTAACACATCGGCCATCTTGGGGACAATTGAAGGTTTAAGTGAGGTTCTGGAACTTGCGTTGTTGCACCATGATTATCTACATTACTCAACGCAACTCTCACTAGACAAGCGAAAGGACCTTGAGGTGATAAAACAAGGCACAAAGATATTTGCACAGAAAGTGAACGACCTCTTTTACAGAGGCGATAACACACTGGATTTTGCAACATGCAAATTCCACTGTCATCTTCGAACGTGCCGACAGTATTCCGATATTTGGGTCACCCTGCCAACATGAAGCTGGAAGCTGTGAACGTGGGTTACAAAGCTGGGCAAAGAAGGTTTCTCATACCGCACAGAGAAATTCCAATGTGTGTGTGTTCAACGAACAGACAGCAAACCGAATCTCAGACAATCTCGTATTGGCAAGAGCCAACAAAATCCTACAAGACCGCTCTGCACCCGAAAATTGCCAAGACACAACACCTCCAGCGTCAGTAGGTCATGGGCATGGCAATGGTTTTCAAGTTTGCGAGAGCCCTTCCAAACTTTCGGTTCAATATACAAAAAGGCACCATGGAACACTTTGACCGTAGAGACAAGGTGTTACTGGACGATTGTTCACATTTGTTCCAACAGCAAATTTTGGATTCTCTGCGAGTTTTGGAAGAAGGCATCACATGGGGAGAAATCCGCATATGGAACGAAATATGTGATGAAAAGGGAATTACCTGAGGGCAACACCCCAATATCGTTGTAAACAAAACGTTGGAGAGGAAAGGGCGTTTTATGACTGGGCCAGTATTCATTTCGAAGATGACAACGGGGAAATGTTCGTCCCAGGGAAACTGTTGATGTTCTACGAAGATTCACAAGGAATTCCTGTTTGTCTCGTGCAGTCCGTTCTTGGAAACCCATGTCCGAGGAAAAGAGGTAAGCCCAAGTCGTACCTATTCAAGGAATGGACAAAGGAGTACAGAAGAGATGGTAAACCTCTCATCCGAAAGGTACCTCTTGAAGCAATTCAACAGGGCCTCCTGGTATACGAACGTTTGTTGTATACTCAAGGTTCCACAAACAATTCCAAAACACCCATCAACCCGAAGACGCTAAAACCAGCTTCTGCCAATACAAGTATTGATACAGTTGTGTCGGTTTTGCCTCGTATCGAATGGGTTGAAATGTTCTACAATTGGTGTGTGTCGGCAGTTCAAGAGACTCTTCGTAACTAGTAGTCGATATTATCATGGTAGATAGGGTTCCAACCAACCGACCTCCGCCTGCAACTTCGACAGAGTGCTACCCATGTAACCTTGTGGTGTCACCGTACTAGATTGTCTCATTCGTTCAAGCTTTTTTCGTTCCTCATCTGTGCAATCGTCTTCCCAGTAAGACAGAGACAAGTCTTTCTGCTTCTTTAAGCGATCGTATCGCTCCGTTCGGAAGATTCCCCTATTTTTTAAATCATGAAACTCAGTACCATCTCCATAAAATACAAACAATTTTCCACCACCCACTACGTAGTTCGGCTCATCCAATATTATCAACTCGCTCGTTGTGTACTTCGCGCATGCACCAAACCTCTCGCCCACAGCGTCAACTGCTCCAACCAAATATCGTTTGTCACACTCGAAGAAATAAGATATATTCATTTTCGCTGGACCCATAGCCTTTTCGTACCCAGAAGTATGCAAATACTTCTTCATTCCATTTGTAATGTGGCGTATCCATGCTTCGTATTTCGAGATGCAATCAGGGTAAACATCCTTGAAGTGAAGGTATGTGGGTTCGTCCTCCAATTGCACTTCGGTTTGGTGATACACGGGTAGTTCCATAAGGCCAAGCACAGAACATAAAGCAACCATCATGTCCAAACCTCTACCCTTGCATGAAAAACGTAGATTTGTGTTACGAACAGCATCCATCACAAGTCGGTATTCCATTTTGGCTGAGAAGTGCCCTGAGTGCATCAGCCCCAACCAATCTGAGCCAAGCTTGTTGAATCTCGATTGCAAAAATCGCGGTCCCAGATCCTTGAGTGTTTCGATAGAAACAAGGTCCTCTGATTTGCCAAATGTACTCCGCCAACCAGGTGTTGTTTTATCAGGGAACACGTGATCCAACCCTTGTTCTAAAACGACAATCAATTTTCGTAGGAGAAGGTATGGTATGTAATTATCCTTCTTTGGAATGTCATCGATTAGAAGACGGTGTACCGCAGCTATGTGATATACCACAGAACATGGATTCAGGGATAATACCCATGTAATTCCGATGGCTTCACGATAACTCAAATCGTATGCCTTGATAATTTTCACAGCCAGGGCAATGTATGGTTGTAGATGACATTCATATTGAGCATTCACGGGTACGATACCGACGTTCCACCCAGTAATCATAGGTAACACTGTAGCACTCCTCACGGTTTCGCCGGTGAAAAAGCGTTGATAGTCTTTGTACTCTTCACCATACGCATGGATGAATTGGTAGATGTACGGACCTAGTACGGCTTTCCTTGTTATGTAGCTTTCAATTGAATAGCGGCTAAACATGATCTGGCTGTAGCGTTTCTTCTTCTTGGCTGGTGGCTTGTGAGCTGCCCATACCACGTTGCGATACCCAGGTTGGACGCCATTTGCTCTGTCGAGATGCACACCACACCTGTGTTTGAAGTCGGTGCATGCAGCACGGGTAGTCTCGACGACATTGCCAGGTGAAAGTACCCCAGCAAACTTCCGGTTTCTTTTCTCATCATGGAATACGTCGATTCCGTGTATGTTTCGCAATGGAGCTATGAACTCGGAAACTCTCTGTACTACTTCTTGGCCCACTTCAGTGTACGTATTCCGGAGAATGTTGGGTGTCGCAAGGCCAAGTGCACAATTACTCTGTATACCAGCACTCATGGACAATAGCGATGCATATCCTACATCAACTGCATATTTCTGGCGAGGGAGAACATCCTTATCATCATCGCTGTCATCGCTGTCATCGCTGTCATCGCTGTCACTGTCTGCGTCACCACCACCTGGTAGCAATGTCAGTTGCTTCCGGGTCAGGTCCCAAGGTAAGTCACGGTAGACGGGATCATCTTTGCTGGTGTTCACAACCAACATATTCCGATCCCTATATGTGCAACCTTGACCGATGAAAGTCAACCCAAAGGCACAATCCTTGTTGTCTCTGAAAAACTGTTTCATCCGCATACAATAGGAGAAGATATCGGTGTTGTAGTGTGGAACGTTAGAGAGGTCAAACGCCCATCCAAGCTGCAATTCATCTTGTGAAACAACGTACACGTGTGCGATGCGTTGTTTCATCCGAAAATCCGATATGGGGTCCTTTTGTGTAGCCGGTGAAGCACCGGCTTTGAATAGATGCTTCCGTGTAAACACACAATTGTTCTGTTTCACTTCCCCATCTTTTTGATCCAAATCATATCGGTGCTGCTCGTCCTTCCGGTTCACTTTGCATAACTCGTCCGGTATTTCGTAGATCCATACCATGTTATCGTTAGAGTTAGCAGTGCATTCGGATGCCATAGCAAACAACACTTCCCAGTCTTGTATCACTTCTCTCGATCCAAGTACGTGGGATTCTGCGAAACGGTTCTTGAGGGGTGTAGGACTCTTGTGATTCATATCTTCCACGAAACGCCAGTTGCTCAAAGCAGCGGTACTGCAAACGTTCTTTTGTTGGGCGGTAGTGCTGCTATTTCCTCGACCTCCCCGGCCTCCTCGACCTCCTCCACGACCTCCTCCTCGACCACCAAAACCCCTACCGCCTCTAACACTCCTATTGCCTCTACTAACAATGGTGTGTTCCTCTTCAGGAAGAAGAGTAGAAGCAGTATAGGTGTTATTTTGACTACTAGTAGGATCGTTAGAAGTAGTAGTATTGAAGGTAGTTGGGAATTCGAATGTCAGGATTGACTCGGTTTCGATTTCGTCGGTGACATCGAAATTGTCACAGGCTGGGAGTGGTGGGTCTTCTTGTCTGGCCTTCTTCTTTGCGGGGGTTGCTTCAGAAGAAGTTGATAAAGTAGGTGAGGATGGTGGTGGTGGTGCTGCGAAACTGAATGCTTCCAAAGCTGCTCTTGATGCTTCAAAAGCCGCTCTTGTTTCTTCTCTTGCTTCTTCTGCTTCTTGCTTTTCTCGTCTTTCTTTCGCTTTTCTTCTCTTGCCGGCTCGACAGCCGCGTTTTCTCTTCTTTTTCCGATTGGTACTAGGAGAGCCTACCGAAGTGGCGCTGTCCTGAACAAGGCCAGCATCCAAGCCAGCTCCAACCGAAATGGCGCTGCCTCGAGAAGAGGCGGCATCCAGACCGACTGGGGCTGAAGTGGCGCTACCCCGTGGGGCTGCATCCAAGTCAGCTCCAACCGAAATGGCGCTGCCTCGAGAAGAGGCGGCATCCAGATCGGCTGGAGCTGAAGTGGCGCTACCCTGTGGGGTTGCAGCCAAGTCAGCAGGAGGAGGAGCTGAAGTGGCGCTGCCCCGAACAAGGGCAGCATCCAAGCCAGCTCCAACCGAAATGGCGCTGCCTCGAGAAGAGGCGGCATCCAGATTGGCTGGAGCTGAAATGGCGCTGCCCTTGTTCGGGGCTGCATCCAAGTCAGCAGGAGGAGGAGCTGAAGTGGCGCTGCCCTGTGGGGCTGCATCCAAGTCAGCAGGAGGAGGAGCTGAAGTGGCGCTGCCCTGTGGGGCTGCATCCAAGTCAGCAGGAGGAGGAGCTGAAGTGGC
Source organism: Nitzschia putrida (assembly GCA_016586335.1). Taxonomy (NCBI): domain Eukaryota; phylum Bacillariophyta; class Bacillariophyceae; order Bacillariales; family Bacillariaceae; genus Nitzschia; species Nitzschia putrida. The sequence continues at coordinate 103,061 of BLYE01000037.1, read as the reverse complement.
GCTACCCCGTGGGGCTGCATCCAAGTCAGCTCCAACCGAAATGGCGCTGCCTCGAGAAGAGGCGGCATCCAGATTGGCTGGAGCTGAAGTGGCGCTGCCCTGTGGGGCTGCATCCAAGTCAGCAGGAGGAGGAGCTGAAGTGGCGCTACCCCGTGGGGCTGCATCCAAGTCAGCTCCAACCGAAATGGCGCTGCCTCGAGAAGAGGCGGCATCCAGATTGGCTGGAGCTGAAATGGCGCTGCCCTGTGGGGCTGCATCCAAGTCAGCAGGAGGGGGGACAGGGCTTCGTTGTTTGTTCCGAATGTGAGGCGGGGGAGCCCGTGCCATGGTGGTTGGTGGTTTCGTTGTGTTTGTGCAACGAAAAGTGGTGTGGGATGTGTTTGTTCTTTCGTTCCGCCACGATGATTTCTACGGTGTATTGTAGTACTTGTTGTATCTTTCCTTTCAAGTGAATTTTTGCGGGACTTCGACTGGCAGGCTTGTATTTAGACCAAAAGTGTAGAGGTCCGTTGAGTTGACTATACTTTTACCATATTAAAGTCGGCCGGAGCAGATGCTGGCTTGGGTTCTTGGGCCTTTTCCATTCGTTGGATGCTTTTCTGCATTCGCTGAGAGAGAGGCTTTATATGTGGCTGGCAATATACGTGAATGCAAACAAATATTATAAACAATATGTAAAACATTGCATATAGTTGTAATTTGAAAAACATTCAACGATTGCAAATCCTTTGTCAATGCCCAATAAATGCTTTGGATCGTTAAACACATAAAACTTAACAACAAATATATTACTAACTTGATGAATTCATTTGCGTTTCTGTGATGCCTTTTGAACAGGTGCGTTATTCTTGTGCCCGAATTGGATTTATAACCCTGGACATCAAATATATTTGGGAAACAATAAACAAACAACAAATGTGGGGTTCGCTTTTAAATGACTTTGTTATATATTATGCTATGGCTAAATTAATGCTGTCGTTTACGCTTCAATTTGTTATTTCGTTGGTATTGGATTTTGATGTACGCCAGCTATTGTCACTGTGATAAAAGATGTGTGGTATTGATGGAAGTTTATGTGTATTGAGGAAGTACGTTTTTATGGGTAGTATATTGAGTAAAGTAGTAGTGCTGTTATGTATGGGTTGACCTACTAAAACAAACCAGAGGGGGGCCGGGTCCCTGATGAAGATTTCAATCTGATTATAGGGCATTGGAAGGTCGTTATGGGTCCAATTGAGTCAAAACAGAACCAATTGAGTCTATTCCCAGCAGCATTGAGTCTAAAACCCCTCGTTCGGGACTTAACCGTGACATTGTGCCTACATACACCCATTTGTGTGTAAATAGCCCAGATTATGTCACACAGACATCATTTTTGAGGGTAAATCATTGAAAAAGTCTCTATAATTAATAGTTTTCGTGTCTCATATGACACAAAGCTGACTTTGCCTTTTTTCCAGCCCCCAGATGAAGTTCTTATCCCCTTTTAAATCCTGACAAACATAGAACTGTTATTGTTTACACCCTGTTAGTAGTAGTATTTGATTCTAAACTACCTGTCCGCCGCAGGCATATTGCTTTGCCAAATACTGATTGTTGGCATCTCGAGAGGAGCAGTTCGTAGTAGGAGCTTGACCAAGCTCGTCCACAAAATTGGAGCTAGAACAGTACCTTTTCACCACCACCTGCATTAGGCAACTGCATCCATAATATTGACTCACAGGTCCATCAACGGATCCATTTTGGTCACTACGCTGCTGCGGTAGTCCACATACCTCCAAAAGAAGGAATGCTTCCTTCAAACTCGTTTTGGACTGTTTGTTGGGCATCAACGCTTTGCTTTGGTATGACGGAACTGACTCTTCGTAGAATCAAAGAGTACTCAACCAGGTGCGATTGTCACAATATTCCTACGGCTACTGTTTAACATCAGGCAACAGCAATGGTGGAAACGCCGTATTAGAAGGAATGTCCGTTAGTGGTCTTAATATCCCATGGCTCTCTTGACGGTTTGCAACGCCTGCTCGGACGGATAAAAGACTGTCCACTCAGTGCGACCTGTGTAGGTGCTGACCATGTAGACAATTGTCCCAGTTCGTTTCTGAAGGCTTTCGAGATTGCGTTGTTTCGTTCCCATGAAACGGCCCATACCAACCTTACAACGGAGATTGCGCGCTATTTTCATATGAGCAGCCAATGTTGTGGCCGCCATGGAGGCATCCCTGGCACGTTCCACATATCCATCGCCACGAGCTTCATACTTGGCAACCTGTCTCTCAGCGAGAATGAGAAGCGTATCAACATTCTGGGAAGCCCAAGAGACCATCCTACTTGTCAGGGGCCTTGTTGCCCAAAAAGCCGGATTGGTTTTGTACGTCGAACTGTCTCGGACGTCGTTGATTTCAATGCCATGCCGTCGCAAAGTAGCGTTGCGAGCAACTCTGGAGGCCCCGGTGGTGAAACACTCGAAGCAACTGGTGTCATGGACATTCTTGAGATGAATGTCAAACAAATGATAGAGGGCATCACAATCCATGCGGCAATCATGAACAATCTTGGTGACTTCCTCGCTCTCCAACAGCCTCTTCAAGGCTTCCAAACGGAGCTGCAACAACGTCGAATCACTTTTGCGACCAGTATCTACCACATAGACAATGGAAGTATCTTCTTCAAAACAGAGAGAGACGAGTTCAATCGTACCGGCTCGGCAAAGATTCACCCCTTCACAGTCGAAAGCTACTCTGGAAGCATTGCTTTTCGCTTGATCAATAGCTTCCTGAAACGGTTCGAGCTCTGATGTGTCGTCAATGAGACGAACTTCTACCATTATGTTGCCAGTCGTATCTTAACACATGGGTATGTTTTCTTATCGCAACGTGACCGTCTTTTTTCGGTACAAATGAAAACCTGTGTCAAGATTTCTTCACAACGATTCCCACCACCAGCTCCACGTTTGTCACTACCAAGGAAAACTGGTACCTAGCTAGCTAGTACTCGTACGAGTATAATAGTATGCCCCAAGATCATTCCAAAGAAAATCATGTGATTCCGGATTGAATCGTAGCAGCGGGACTATACTGCCTCATATTTCTCCCTCTTTAGGAATACTTTCATATATTTTGCGAGTCCATGGTCTTCTTGTCGTATACTCACACCAACTCAGGAGAATTACATGTAGGCGGCTACAACGTTCACATAGAGCAAGAGAACAAACCATTTGGTTGGAAAAAAGACGATTTAGTTTGGAAACAACACACAATAGGTTTGGGCTACTTTCTACTACTACTAGTAATAGATAAGTCCACCCACTTTTGCCATCCCCCCACCGAAAATGCAGACATGCTTGGCTGGAAACGGACCCCTTCCAGTTTCGCAAGGCAATTTTCTAGTTGGGCAGGCAAACAATCAATAGTACTGTCAATGATGAGAATGCCATCGTCAAGCTTTTTAAACTCCCATGGTGAAACGACGAAATCGTCCCAATTTCCCCTTCTTTTTGTGTTTCTTGTCGTGGTCGTGGTGAAGCTCGTCTTCATGATCGTCATGACCTTCGTCAAGATGTTGACCCTCACGGAATTGGTCAATGACTTTGGCGTTTTCCTCAAACTCCTTTTGGACCGTATCTTGGGCATCCAGACTGTACTTGGTGACGGATCCCCGACGGCGGTATCGTTGTCTACGAGGTTGTCGAAGATCCATTTCATCGGAGGAGCCCCCGTCTCCATACTCTCCATACGATTGGACGGAATGATGGCTTGCCAGACTGACGTTGGAATGGGGGCGAGGGGATCGCCTGAACTTGGCGCGGGCGTCCTCATCGTTGTACCCCGTTTGATACTCCCCATCTGGAGCCCCATCGCCGTAACCGTACTGGTCGGTGTCAGGACGAGCATCGCCATAGCCGTAGTCTGTCGCATCTGGACTCCCGTCGCCATAGCCATATTTGTCATAATCCGGAGCAGCATCACCGTAGCCATACTTATCTGCGCTGTCAGGTGCAGCATCTCCATATCCATACTTGTCGGCATCTGGAGCGGCATCACCGTATCCATACTTGTCGGAATCAGGAGCTGCGTCTCCGTAACCATACGGATCTGGATCCGTCATTCTCGAAGAGTCAGGAGCTGCATCTCCGTATCCGTACTTGTCTGAATCAGGAGCCGCATCCTCATAACCGTAGTCTGCCATGATGAATTCTTACTGTAACTTTGATTCAAAATATTATGGAAAGAAGGATGGGACGGAAAAGAAGAAAAACAACACAATCTTTCCGGGGGAACTGGTGGGGAAACAACAACAACAACACTTAATCCGTTGGCTGTTGTCTTGGATCTAATTCCAAATCAATCTTTTTGGAAACCCAGAAAGAACTTGATACCTCCAATGAAAAGAAATCAAGTACTACTACTACTGCTTCCTTCCGGTCTGAAATGGACACAAGAGGCGAGACAAAGAAGTAGTTGTATCCAACGTTTGGGAATTCCCGCAGCAAACGAACGTAGCCTTTTGGATCCAATCCGGAAAAAGAGGGAATGGATCTCTTTGGTTGCTTGCCGTTGCTATAGTAGCAATCCAGTTGGTACCGTACGGTTGGGAGTGCAGTTGTTGGACAACGACGACGACGAGAGAGACTTGCCTGTCGCTTGCTGCCAATGGACTCTCACAAGAACTACGAGTACGTACGTACAGTATCGGTTTTCTTGTTGCTGATTGTTGCCGTAGCAGAGGAGGAAGAAGGTGGGTAGAGAGAGGTGGCGGCTCCGCCGGAGACCGGAGGGTCACGTGCGGGCTCGAAGAAGGCGGAAATGCCTCCTTTGCTAATTAATCGTTCTATGGTGCGACATGACTGTGATAATCATCCTTCACAAGGTGTCTACTTGTGTCAAGTCACAAGTCACAACTCATGTAGGTCGTCGCGACACCCAAAATTGGCACCTCTTCTTTCGGAACGGTGGGCTCCTCGGGGGAACTCTCGGAACGCGATGTTGTGGGGGAAAGGAAGTTTCGTACTAGTAGTAGACATACGCCTTTTTGCTTTGATGGTGAGCGACGACAAACTTCTTGTACACCTTTCCCTCGTGATCGTAGTTTCCTTGCCTTTGTGAAGGCAAAAGTACAAACCCAAGACGACGGAAGCAAACCAGTTTTATCAGTGCAGTTGCAGTACCAGTACCAGTATTCCGACGCTGCTGATCAAATGAAGATGCAAAATAATCCTCCTCCTTCTTGGTGGATGATGAGTGGTACAATAGAATGAAGAACAGTTGATGTAGCTTCCGACACAGGTACGATTAGTACGAAGTAGTAGCACGTTGGCATTCCGATTCTCCTTGCAATAGGATACAAGACCACGTCAAGCTCATCTCAAGTCAAGCTTATTCAAGCTTGTCGAATGGTTTGGATTCGGAAATGACACTCCGACTACCGGTAGCTACGTACCGGCTAGTGCGAACGCTTGAACGCTTTGCAATTTCCACCGAATCTTTCTCGCGACGTCGTCCACAAACTCACACCAACCTGTTCGGTTCTCCTATCTACCAGCAACTTGGAGTTTTGTTTTGTTTTTGGAATAGTTATACCTGTGTTTTTTTCTATCCTCATCATGACGACGAGCTGTACCATTGATGAAACCATTCTGAATGCCAAGAGTCTTCCTCATATGAAGGATATTGCCTTGTCCTTCTTTGCATCCGCCTGTGGAAAGAACCGTGGAGCCTTTGTGCTCGATCCTCCCGATGGTCATACATACGGATGGTAAGATATTCTATGGTTGGATTGGTTTGGATTGGTTTGGATTGGATTGGAAAAACTGTGTTATGAATGTGATGGATTGTTGGATTACTCAATTCCTTATCTCTTTCTTTTAAAGTTTGATCATGCCTACCAATATTGTGGAACTGGCTGGATTGACCGACGGCGGTAAATCCACCAAGAAACACTCGGAGTTGGAATCCCTTTCCTTTGCCACTTCCAACGATATTCCTACCCAATATGCCGCTGGAAATATCACCGAGACGGAAACCATCCAGCTTTTGGACTTTCTCGTCAAGTCGATCTTTGAGTCGACTCCTGATAAGGATACCAACCCATATGCTTGTGAGTTCAATGGTCTCGCCAGGTTGGCATGTGAGGAGCAAGCTACTGGGCTGGATGTGAATGGAACTCCCATTCGTTCGGTTACTCTAGCTGGTTTGTTTGTCGATGCCTTGTGGGCGACCGGTGGTAAATCCCTTTCCATGGAACAGCGCCTCAACTGGTATTCCAGCCAAGATTTCAAGGCCATGAGTTCCATGGGACTCAACACGGTCCAAATTCCTGTCCCTACCAATGCCTTTGTGGCTGGGGATACCCAAGGAAAGCAAGTCCTTGCTCACTTGAAAGCTACTTTGGATCAAGCCTCTGCTGCTGGACTTTCGGCCATTCTCGTGTTGGTCGGAAACGACGATGATCTCGATGCTGTGGTCGGTGCTTCTCGGTTCGCCATTTCCTACAACGAAAAGGGATCCACATCTACCGTGTTGGCCCTCTCGCTTCCTGCTCAATCTAGTATTGATACGCGTACGACTGTGAATGCCATTCGTGTCGAAGCCCCCGAATTGCCTCTCTTTGTGCCCATGAACCTCGGAAACTTGATCATGTCCATGGTCGAAAGCAACCCCGGATCCTTTGGAGATAATGTGTACATTTCTCTTGACATGTCGCACACTTCTACGGTCGCCGATATTGCTTCTTCTGTATCCCAAGAGGATCGCTCCAAGCTCTTTTACCACGAAGCACTCAGTTGCATGTCACGATCGCCTTTGGAATTTGCCAATTGTGTTGTCAAGGTTCCGGCATTCGTTTCGTCTGGATTTGATTTGAGCATTGATGACTGTGCCTTTCAGTACGATGAATTGACCTTCCGTAACTATGGTCAATGCGACCGCTTCAATGAGACCATCGACTCGGATTGGTGGCTCCGTCACCGATCGTCCTTTGCTGCCCGCCAGCTATATGCTTACGAACAAGGACTTGGATGGTCCTTTGCTGCCTGGAAATTGTATGGGTCCAAGTACACCGACGGCCGATTGGACAGTCCTGCCAAGTTGCTGTCATTGTCGGATGTCTGGGAAGCCGGTTTGTTCCCCACCTTGACCGGCTCCAAGGTGGCAACTCTCAACCCCTGCTTGAACCCTCCTGTCAATGACTTTGTATTGGGAGATGACACTTTGGCTCCTACCATGGGCCCTCCTCCAGACTGTGGAAACGGATGGTGGAACTACACCACTGAGAAGTGCGACTACTGGGTTCCTCCTCCCGAGCCAACCCCCGCTCCCACCGAGCCGTGTCCCGTCTGCGAAGCATCCAAATGCACTGGAATGGAGACCCAAGCCGCACTCCTTGGATCTGACAACATGCATATGGATGCTGGCATCATCCACAGCCCACAAGTGGTGCTAGCTACCTTGATCGGAGCTGTGATGGGAGCCTTTTTCATGTGGTTCGTCTTGTCCCGCAAGGACCGCCGACGCAACTACGAGCTTATTCAGTAAAAACGGAAGATATAATATTTTAGTGTGTTTCTTTTTGTTTCCTATCCACACATTATGAGTTATCCATTCATACATTAGGGTCGGACATCGATCGAGATGCGTCCTAGAGAGTCATTGGATGTTGCGCTGTAGGAACTTTCATGTTGCTTCCTTTTCTTTAAAAGATCCTTTTATCCTACATTCATTTCAATAGGAAAGAAAGAATACGTTTGTGTATAGTCTCTTTTCTGTCTCTGGTGGTGGGTTCGATAATAGTACTATACTCACCCATTCTGATCAGGAGAATCAGAATTTATTCCTTGTTCTTTTTCTCTCCTCATGATCACCACCACGCGTCACGCGTCATTCCATAGTTTGACACAGACCCAATACGAATCAACGGATGATTGTGCGCACGTCACCCCGCGCATACACTTATATACTATACAGTGTCAAATAATTCTGATACTCAGCCATTGGCACATGGAAGGGCCTGCTCGGCCCCTACTATTAGACTGGTAGGATGGCATGGCATGGCCAGCGCGTTGGATGATTTTTGGCGGCACTTTTTGGGGACTCGTAGAGCCAAATCGCCGTACAACTCCGTGGACAACCAACCAACAGGTATAGCAACAGCAAGCAACGACCAAGGTGTGACTTGTCATCACTCCTACTACTCTGTATTCCGCAACAACAACAACAACAACAACAACAACAACAACAATAGCAACCAACAATCTATATTTACCCTTGTAGTACAAAATATCAGAATGGTATTTGGAATTCAAACCAAAACGCAACTTCAAAATGACGTCTTTTGTCTCAAGGAAGAGCGAGATTACTTTCAAACCAAATTCCTAGAACAAGTCAGTGAAATTGCGAACCTCAAGGATCAATTGAGGAATGCCAAAAAGGAAATTGACAAACTTCGACATGAACTGATGCAACAAAGTATGAGTAATCAACTACAAGCGACGCATCTGGAAGATGAGGAGGAGAATGTAGCGAATGGAGTGGTGGAGACAATGGACGATGCGAGTTCCTTGACGTCAGTCAGTACATCGGATGACTTGGATGACAATAACAATAATACCAAATCACCTTCTGCATTGGCCTCTCCACGGTCAACTCGTGAGGCAGAAGGACAGGCAGCAAATGAAGAAGACGAAGGTGATGATGATGACGATGATTCCGTCAAGGGTATTCGACAGTCTGCAGAAAAGTTGTTGCAATGGGCGAATTACCGATCCAGTGTCAACACCATGAGAACCATGTCCTCCACTCCAGAGCATTCGTCAGTCGCCTCTCCATCCGATAGTGCTCTGGCAAACTCTGTACCAGGTCTTTTGGATCAAGTACCCAAAACGATTTCACAAAACATGGCTAGCGAAGATGACGATGAGGAGGATGAGGGTCTATTGGACGGTTGTTCTCCCGAAGAGAATCGATCACGAGCTGCACTTCTTTTGAGCCAATTTGATTCGGTTGCTGCAAGAAGCTAGTCCTCTGATTGTGTCCTTGTGAATCGTATGGATGATATTGATGCTGATGATGATGACCCTAATGTTTGTGTGTGAGGTAAAAGCCACTCTCTGTGATGCCGTTAAGTTGGGCATGACTGAAACCTGCTATTATCTCCCCCAAACAGTCATCATCATACTGTATGCATGGGAACTGGGGCCATCGTATTAGATGTCGCCCATTTTGCGTATGCAACGAAATCGTAGAAAACTAGAATTTGTACCATGACTTGTCTTTATTGGGTATATCCAGCAGTATCAGTAGTAGTAATTGTTGTTGTTGTATTAACTACAGTCATTTAGTTATCACGCTCGCTACTGCTCAAATCCGGAGCGTCCAGTGTGGCATCCGCAGGGAGAATGTTAGCAAAATGTCTTCGGGGTTCCCCTTTGGCCGAATGCATTGCTACAAACATACTTCGTTTCGACATCATGGGCGAAATGGTAATGCCGGATCCTGGACCCGAGCCATGAGATCCTAACGATCGTGTAGATTCTTCTTCCGTCACGATTGCATTCCTCCTCAAATCGCTGTCTCCATGGTCGGTGGTTCCAGTAATACCCGTGGGCCCTGTGCGTTGCATCCGAAACATGGTTCGGCGCGATACAAACTGTCCACTCCCAGAACTGGCATCGTCATCATCTTCATTGGGTAGCTCCTCCATACTTGCTATTTGAATTTGTCTCGCCAACGCATGCTTTCGTGTGGTGAAATTCTCCAACTCGAGTTCGGCCAAATCAAAGGCGGCATTTCCAGACATGATCACACCCTTTTCTAGATTCTCTCGCAGAGGCGAATAGTTGTCTTTTCCTTGAACCAAGAAACTGTGACGATCTTTACTCAATGGACGGAAACCTTGAGGATGACGCTTGTGAATTTCTTCAATCTTTTCGCGGATGCCCGAAAAGGGAGGGTACCAAACATCTTTGGACAAGTCGGCATACAAGGCGTCACTCTCCATGAGTTCATCGTACAATTTCTTCCATCCAGGGTCACACAATATCCATTTGGGATTGAGAGGAAAGACAAACCCTTCCGCAATCTTTTGACTCAAAAGTGCCTGAAGATCATGGACGTTGACATATTTCCAAGGAACAGGGGCAAGCGTATCTGAAATAATCAAGAACATGTCATCAATCTCTTGTGGGAAATAATAGTTGAAACATTCCGATCCGTGTCGAACCGCTCCAGTATCAATCAGCTTCTTGGCTGCATGTTCCATGATACCATATGATTTGGGGTCGCCAAAGCCGTACTCGGGTATATCTGGGATAAAGCCACTCGAAGCTTCCTGTTTCAGCAATTCCAGCCATCGTACCGTCCATGTCTCGTGTGTCCGTTTATCATCCAAAATTTCTTCAATGTGATTGACACACCACATCATGAGATCTTCCTGTTCTCGGGGAAGATTGCAACCAAACCAAAGAGCCTCGCGTCGCCATCCCAACAAGAAACCATCAAAATCGGAAACGACAGGAGTTACAGTACCATTCTCTTCGTATGCCATGACGAGCGATTGGGGTTTCATGGCTTCCTCTTCACTGTGCTGAAAGACGACAGGAAGAGGAGTTGGTTCGGGATTTTGCTTGAGCGCCATCTTTAACGTTTTGTTGTTGGCATCTTGAAATCCCGGTGTCGATGGCCGACCCGTCACCCAATCTCCCTCTCGTGAAATATCTTGTTCCAAAACATATCCTTTCCAAAACAGACGTTGGGATAACTCGAGACCAAACTTCTTTTTCCGAGCAAATTTGTCAATCTTTTTCATTTTGGATGGAATGATATCATCCTCTAGCTCTGCATCGTCTCGAGCCAATGGCTTGAGTGTATCCATAACCTCTTGACGCGCTTGTTCGGAGGGGTAATAGACACGCAATTTGGCATCGACCGATAGGGGTTGGATCATACTCTTGTCCAAAGCTTCATGGATTTGAAGAAAGGGGACAAAAGCTGATAAAATTCCTTGCTTGGCCGATTTGCCTTTAATATCCAAACCTTTTCCTAAACCAACTCCTTCCATCATCTTTCGCATAGCATCGTTGGAACACGGCCTCCATACGGTCAAAATAGATGTTGCATTGAAAGCATCGCAAAGGAGTTGTTGTGCACTCGTCAATTTTTGCTTGGACGAAGGAGTCGAATCACGGTTCATATCATAATAATCTTCCTCACTGCCATCATCCATGATGTTATCTGCACCATCACTTGCCACTCGATTGAATAGAGTAAGAATTTTGTATCGAGGGTCCAATCGGTGAAAGCTCACCAACCATTCATGAATTTTCCGGGCCAATTCGGGCCGCAAGCATTCGGCAGACTTCATGATGTGAAAAGAAGTGCCGTAGTTGGTACTACCGGTAGGTACTGGACAGTGCTGTGTAGGAAGAATAGGTTCACCCCAATTACAGTGGTAGTCGCTTTCGTTGGGTTTCTTTTTCGGTTGGCACGATCGCTTGGGTCGACAAATGTCACGCAACAATAAATTCAACGGTGGTGCAATGTGTCTATCACTTGAAGCTCCTCTTTCTTTCGTCCTCTTCCCGTCTTTTTACAAACCAAATGCAACTCCAATCGTTCTTGTAAGCAAGTTTTGATCTCTCATCCAACGTCCAAGCGTCTTGATGTATACAAACGACGGACGTCACGAATGGAAAGGTCAAGTTGTAGTTGTTGTGCGTGAAGTGACTTGCCTCTTCTCTGTGTCTGTGTTGCAGCAGCAAAAAATACTAATACGGTACCAATCTGGCACGAAGAAGTGTGCGTGAGTGAGGTTGGTTGTCTCTCAGACGCAATTAAAACTGGTCGCGGACATAAGGGAGTCATGACTCGCGTGTCACAATCGTACTGTGATACGTTTACCGGTCACCATGAAGGCCTTCGCCGCCTGAAGGCATGTCTGGAGGATTGTTCTCTAGAGCAGTGAGTGATGATCAACTTCTTGGAAAAAATGAGTTAATCCAGGCATTGGTCTCTAGCTAGCAATCGGTATCACAGTTTCAGTAGTAAAACACTAAGTTGTATCCGCTAACTTATTCAAGCGCCCCAAGGGGCAAAGTCTCAACTTCCGATGCATGACAGATACCATGTTGCATATCCAATGGTACTCGGAAGGACACCTCAGTAGCATAGATGATTTTGGAACTCTGTTGATTGCGCTTGTAAAGCATATCGTTCATCGCAGTTGGATTTACAACAGAGGGAGCTCTTCCAGTCCAAAAATTCACATATCCCTCATGGACCAGCCCACTGCGTGTTGGAATCACCACCCAGCGAATACTGAATTCCAAGAGAATTGTTGGTTCGGTGTTGTTTTAACACTTCTCGACACAATGGTATTTAATCATCCACATATCCCGGCGATACCAACGTTGGCATATCCAGAGCAACCGAGGGTTGAACTCCTGTCTCCGACATGCTATCGGAATCGTCCGTGCTGCTAGGATAGCGTCTTGGCTCGGGATGCCGGGGCAACGATACCGGCGACTTTCCTCCTCCTTCCCAACGGTCTGCTGTCTTTTTCAATATCCCCTTGCCAGCCTTTCTTGTTGGCGATGCTGGTGACCGACTTGGTGCTCGGGGCGTGTCATCGTCCTTCTTGGGAACCGTCGTCCTGACTTTTCGTTCTGGACGATCACTTTGTTTTGCCGTTGCCGCCGGTGACCTTTCCTTACGCACTTGTACACGCCGAGCCGTTTTGTATCGCTCCAACAGCTGCTTTTGTACCCCCACCAAATTTTGATAGCCGTATTGTAAACGTGCGTTGGCTTGCTCTGCTCGAATGATATCCGCCGTCAGTTCCGATTCCACTTCATCATGATCCTCCTGGAGTTGAGGCATGGTTTCTGTATACATTTCCATGAGCAAACTGTTACAACTCTTTTGCACAATATCGTGTTGGTCCTTCATTATCATGGCATGATGAATTCCCCGGAGCAACCAAGCTTCAAACCAGCCTTGCCAACTATACGGTAGATTCTCTTTCTCAAATTCTTCCCTTAGAATTTGTGCATATTCCCAAAACCCCGTGGCCTGCTTCGCCTTGAGCACTGCCCTCGGTAGCGATTCTGTTGTATGAAACGTCACAAAACGTTGTAGTGCCTTGGTTTCATGATCCTGCCGTTGTTTTATCTCGTTACCCTCCAATTGGAGTTGTTTCAATTGTTGTCGTAATTTCTCTGCTTCTTGATCGAGACGAGCAATTTCTTCTCGCAAAGAACGCGTACTGGGATCGTTGCTTTCGTTGTTCGCCATCGCTGCTGTAACATGGAGTGGTTGTTCTTGTTTCGGTTGTTGAACAACTTGTTGACTTTCTTGTGTTGTTGTCGCAGTTTCGGCATCATTGTCCAAGGACAGTCCGTCGGCACTGGACCAAAAACTGGCAATCAAGCGTTGCATTTCGAACAATTTTTTGAATTTCCCAAACGCTGCCACGTTGGCAAGAAATCTCTTTTTAGAAATTTAGAAACAAACAACACAGCACTGCCTCTTTCTATGAGATTTGGTCGAAACCCCAACCCCAGTAACTTTTGTAGTACTACCGGTAGTAGTACTTCCCAAGCACTATCGACGATTGACGATTAGAGAAGAGAGTGTCAAGTACAGTAGTGCACAAGAAGAAGCACGTTTGGTGGTAAGCAGGTCGATTGTGCCTGGCAAGAGTTCTCAGCAGGCCTGAGCTGCCCCGCCATCCAGCGGTGGTTGGGAAGCCCATCCACGAATACCGTAGTACTAAGTTAGGGTTATTATGTTGCGGGTCTGTACCTCTGGTAGTGGCGCTACGTACCAGGTACGTACAATGAGTAGCTCAGTACGAGTACCCACTGACGACTGACGACGCACACTGTCTTGCAATCTGGGGCGCCACTTTTTAGAGTCATTTTCTACGATTCTCGTTCAACTGTTCTTGATACTGAGGCTTTGGAATACCTTGATGTTACCACCACCAAGAATGCTTCAGACAAGACATACTGGAACCTATTGCCGGCTGGGGAAGTACAATCTTGCTTGACTTCTCCCTATAGTAGTAGTGACAATTTCTCCACACAACCGGATAGCCAGATTGTTAGTTGCCTACCTTAGCCATGTTGTATTCCCAGCTCAAGAAATAGAATTGACATTGTCATATAAAACCTAGAACACCGAAGCTAGTGCCTAGTGCGAATGTCACCTGAAGGGTATGACACAGAATATTGGAGAAAACAGAGACAACTTTTATTAGGCAAGTTTGAGAGTGGGTCGCCATCGTCTTGCCGACGACGGTGGTGCACCTCACAGTTGGAGCTGAAATATTTCGACAAGCTATTTATTTAGAGCGGGTGAGTCTGTCCAACGACCTCCAACACCATGCAAAAGGCACAAATTCTGCGTATATCAGGACAGGCAGAATATCGTTCTTTTGGCGCCTGCCCGCTACATATTTGTCACATCCTACCAACGGCATTTTTTTCAAGACTCTTTCCACCCCCTTGCCACAATTCGAAATTGCCTTTGTCCGAGCGTTTATCCCTCGACCACCACCTACTCCTCTCTAGAAGTATCCGGCATCCATTACTTGGGTGATCAAGAAAAGTGCAGCAGTAGTAGTGTCTTCATTGATACAAGATGAAATTCTCCTCTGTGCAGGTTCCAGTCCAATCCCTCAATCATTCTGTTTACACAGATGAGGATGGTTGCTCCAACGATCACGCAGATCCCTACAAAATTCCAATGTATTCTCCCCTCTCTGTCTACTCCGAGAAACACTCCTGTGTCACTTCCAGCACCAGTTTCTCTAGTGCAACGAGTAGTATCAGTACAGAGACAGATGTCCGGTCGCATCCTAGTGTGGATGGTGATTCGGATTGTCGAACCGCCATGTCCAAATCGCAAATGCTCAAACAACGGCGCAAGATGATTGAAGAATGGAACCATCAACGAAAGATGGAACGAACGTTCGAAGTAACCACCAACGATTCTATCAGCACACCAATACAGTCCCAAAGGTTGGGTCAAAGCTCTGCATCACTCCAATCTGCCGAACTAGATCCTGTTTGTACCATGGAACGTCTATCCAATCCGGGCATCGCCACACCTCCTGCCAAGATGGGGATTGAAGAGCGTCGGCGTGTCAAGCGTATTCTACAACGTCTTCGAGGTGCTGAGACTTACCTTTCCAAGCAATTGTTGCTTTTGGCTATTCGAGGCGATCGCTTCCAGGGAGTGGACTACAAGCGCAGCGTTTCGGCTTGGAAAGAACGGTCGGAAGCACAACTACGCCTTTCTCAAGTAGAGAGTGCCATTGCACATTATGAACAAAAACTTGACTCCAAAACTACAACCGCCGCACCGAAAGCTGTGACCAAGACAGTATCATCGCTTCAGAGTATATTTCCCGCTTGTACCCTGACAGGAGAGTTGGAGCATGATCTGGCACTGTTGTGTGAACAGAATAGTGCTGAGACCATGTCTCGGATCATTGCCGATCTCAAGCTATTGAAGCAGTCTGCTTCCTTCCCAGTTCTCTCTGTTGGCTCTGCTGTCCCGCAAGTGTCGTTGCCAAGTTTTTATCGCAAAGGAGTTTCGACGCACAAACTCCACCACAACAGCAACGACTCTTGGTTCACATGTGTGATTGTATACTGGGGTTCTTGGTCTCCGTTCTGCATGACAAACCTCCGTACATGGCAGAATGACGTCAAGATGATCAAGGAGTCGGGAGGTGAGTTGGTGGCTCTGGGAATGGAGCCTGTCAAGGGATGCAAGCAATCGTCGTCCAAGTGCGGGGTTACTTTCCCATTGCTGTCCGATCCCACAGGTCAGGCTCTGTCTCAACTTGGCCTCCTTGTACCGAAACATCCCATGACAAGGCTGAACTCTGCTTCTCCAAGTCAATTTCTACCGCTTGCTGCTACTCTGGTGATTTCGAGGGACGGTGTCCTTGTCTATTCCCACACAGCAGTAGATCCTACCGATAGAGTTGGACCCAAGGAGGTCCTCCAAACTGTCATTTCACAACAAAGAGGCGAGAACGCACCTCCCACCCAAACATCCACTTCGTCAGGAAGAAGACTCCAACGGGGTGTCATGCGGCTCCTAGGCCGGGGAAAGTGAAATGTAACGATACCACTAGAACTACTTTTGGATCCATGTACTTGAATACGTGTGTTTATCTCTCTAAACGTGTGATCTAATAGTTTTAATGGACAATTTGCAGTGTGTTGTAGATTGAAGGATATCCCGGTCTCATGCTGCCGGGGCGTTGGTGGATGCAATTTTGCATTTGGAAAGGAAGAAGGTGTTGAGCATGATTTGCTCGAAGTCAGGCCTTGGCATTAGCACCATCGGTGGGTTCATCTGCATTTGCATATGCAGTAGCGATTCCAGGAGTTTCCTATCTCCCGTCGTTGAATCTTCGTTTCCGTATTGAACTCGCAACTCGAGTAGGTTATTCAAGGTTGCAATGTAAAGTTCACGCCACAATGCGGAACTAGCAAGGCATGAACTTCCCTGTGTTTGGCTGTCAACTCCCCTGATAACCATCTCGTATAGAGTCATAGCCTTTGTATGAAAGTCGTCCCCGTTCTCGCTTTTGCCGATCATATCGGCTGACCGATGGAGGACCAAGGCCAGGTTGAAAATAGTAGTGAAGGAAAGGAGTCGCCCCAATTCATAGATCCCCTTGTGGTGTTGAAGGATACGGAGAACAGAGAGTGGTCGCTTGAATACGAAGCTTCCTTCTTTGTCCCACCGTTGAGTCCATAGGGACACATCATGGTTCTCCGAAGGATATGCCCGGATAACTTCCACGAGATTGGCAAGATCTTCATGATCAAATGTAGATAGAATTTCTTCGCAACTTGTCTTGAGGGAACCCAAACACCTCAGAAAGATTCCCTGAGCCTCAGTTTCACGCCCTCTACACATCAGGGATACACCTTCATCTTGAAGGGTGACAATGTACTCGACAGTTGCAAGCATCTTGATTTTGCAGTTCCAGATTGTGTGCTGCTCCGATCGAGAATAGTGAGACAACCTTCCGGTGGTTAGAGAAGGTGCGGAGTTCGGAGCATTTCGTTTTCTAATCACCGCAGCTTTGTGAACCAATTGTTCCTAACTTTAGGGCGGCATATCGTTGGCGTATGTTCCCCTCCAGTTATTGCTACCGCGATGGTGCCTTCACTCTCAGGATTTGGAACCCGCGGCACTTATGCCGACAGTAATCAACGAAACTGCTACGATGTCGGTGCGCCACCACTTTATTTATAAACAAAGAATCTGTGAAGGGGGCTTGTAATAAGTCCAGAGGTATCGACAAAAAACCCTATTAGAACATTTTTCGACCTGTGAAGGAAGGGAAGGGGCGGAAATCTTCCCATCGATCGAACCTCCGTGAATCTTTGCAACCTATTCAACACAGATACTACTGACTGCGTATTTTCATTCCAATTGAATTATTATGGTCGCAAAATGTAGGACACTTCCTTCACAACATGCACAACTGCATTGCACCATCGTTTAGACTAAGATAGGTAGTGTCTATCCTTAAACGGATTAGTACCACTTTCTGACTACCTTTTGAAACTGTTGCAGCGAAAAATAATAGGAACGGGTTTAGAATGCTATCATGGATGTGGTTGTTGTAGTCTGAAGATTCCACAAGATCTGTCAGTGGAATGTTCACGGAATGTACTTTTGAATTGTTTCATCAGATGGCCTAATTCACGTGAAGTGATAATATAGTG
Source organism: Nitzschia putrida (assembly GCA_016586335.1). Taxonomy (NCBI): domain Eukaryota; phylum Bacillariophyta; class Bacillariophyceae; order Bacillariales; family Bacillariaceae; genus Nitzschia; species Nitzschia putrida. Next base: position 85,309 of record BLYE01000037.1, on the reverse strand, counting down.
CTTGTTTTACTTGCTGCGAGCTGCCACCCTCAGCTTGCGTTGGTACTCCCGATTCTCGTTGGTCTTTCGTTCTAATTGCATCTTTGCCATCTGATCTCGCAGATCAACTCCGAGCTTGATCAGCTTCTTGTTTTCCTGAAGCAATGGAGGCAGCGCTTGCTCATCGGCACTTGAAATCGTCTTTTCTTGGTGTCGAGCCTGGAATTCCACAATGGACTGGTTTTTGCCCAGACCCTCGAAAAGAGATTTCATACCAGCTCCTGAGATGGCATTGCTATCAAGAATCACTTTCTCCAAAGTGGTGTTGACGGCCATGGCTTTTCCCATTTCCACACAAAAGGCATCGTCCAGCTTCAGTTTCACGAGCTGAAGAGTCCGAACATAACTATTGGTAGCAAACGCTGCACCCGATTTGCAACGCTCTGTTTGGTTCAGACCCAAATACTTGATGTTTCCAACGATGTTTACCTCGGTGATACTTGAGTCATTTTGGGCAATTTTGTCGAAGTATTGTTCCATTTCATTTCTCTTTCGCTCTTTCAATGTGCCAGTTTTCTGTTGATGTTTGCGGCGTGCCTGTCGAAGGTTGTCAATGTTGGCAGCAACACTGTTGTTGATCTGCTGTCTTTCCAAGCCACCGCGAACTCGTAGACTCACAACGACAAGACTGGGGGAAACCAACAAGGCCTGTCCCAGAGCTTCCTCAGCATCAGATGTTAGAGGCGTTTTCTGGTTTTCCAACTTGAGGATTTGCAAACGACGCCAAACTTGAGGGTTAGCAATGGCTTGTGACAACGCAGCGATTCCTTCCTGCGCAAGGAGATTGCTCTCCAAGTTGAGCACTTGGAGTTTTGGCAATCCCTTGCTGTCCAAACACGATTTTGCCAACTGAAGAAGGAATTCATCAGGAATCAATGCATTCGCCATGTTGATGGCTGTGATTTCGGATGCCCGAGGATGTTTGAGTAGTGTGTCCACAAAGAGTTTGGAAATCTTCCTTTGTTCTTCATCCTTGCGATCGAATCGCTTGAACAACTTGCTCTGTCCACAATAATCAAAAGTCAACGATTTGAACTTTTTGTCCTCTACCAAGTACTTGTCAATGTACTCCTTCGTTAGGAACTTTCCGTTGGCGGTAAAGTTGTCTCCCATGATTCCTTCCAACGCTGCCTTGATTCCTTTCTTGCTAGGACTTGCCTTGGGTGGAGGCTCATCCACTACTGGGGTTCTGGGGTTCTTGGCTTCCTCGGCTTCTTGAAGTTTGTATTGATCATATTGCAGAGCTAGTTCGTACAAGTAGTCCCAATCCTGGTTCCCATCAGATTTGGGGGTCACCACTGCAGTCTTGGCTTTTTCACTCATATTTTCCTGCTCTTGTTCTTCAGCGTTATGGGCATTGGCTGTGACCTTGATTTTCATTGGCTTGATCTTACTTGGGGATGGATTTGCCTTTGAATTTCCCGTCGCAATAACGTTGACGAGATTTGCATTCAACTTCCCAACCTTGGGCTTGTGTGCAGCCGCATGGGTTGGGTTGTTGGTGGGCTTGAAAACATCGGCATGATGGACAGCCCCCTTCGGAACGACAATTTTTTGTTTCACAGAAGCAGACTTGTCTTCATGAGCTGCCTGTTGGAAAGCAGCCATCTTTTGTTTCAACGACATGATCTCGTTCGTTGCGGTTTCTTCTAGAACTCGTGCCAAATGTGAGATTGGTAGCAAATAGCAAGGAACAACTTGCTTGTGACTTGGGTGTCGCTCGGTGGTCACCTTTCTAAGCAAACTCGAAGATCCAGTTTTTTGACAGGGATGACCGTTCCGACAAGACCTTGATGTGCCTCGCCTGTACGTCGTCGCGGGGAATCTCTAATTTTTTTGTCCTCAAACACTTTCATGCCCAACATTTTGTCGGTTCGCGGAGGTGTGACTGCAACTAAAATCCACGATACCTAAGTATCCAAAGGCAATCTCAAATATTACTAGGGTTGGTGTCTAAACAGAGCGAGGCTGCAAGGCCAGGTTTTTGTCACACATTGGAAGTCACATGTTGAGATGGACCAAATTGTCCCACTGTGCTGGTTTACCGCTTTGGGAGCTATCGTAACCACTTCTTGGTCAGATCGCAAAATTCTTTCGGTACATCACCATCCTCGTACCGTACCGAGAACTCCACAAAAGTAAACATGAAAATTGAGCTCTTGAGTCTGTGTCTTTTCTTCCAGCTTGCTGTGAGATCGCAAGCCCAAGGAAACCATGTGCGGAGGAAAGCTTTGGACTTCAGCTCCCGGATTATCAATGGAGAGGATGCCGTTCAGGGGAGATACCCCTGGATTGTTTGGTATTTGTTTGATGGGGAGTCAACGCAGTGTGGAGGTTCCATGATTGTAAGTATAATGCCTTTCTTTTTGCAGAATTATTGCTGCAGTGGCGGGTTCACTCTCACTGGTTCCAATCTGTACCTCAGGCTCCAGACTTGGTTTTGACCAACGGCCATTGTCACACTGAAGGGTAAGTGTCGAAATGGCTCTGGCAATTTGGAAAGTGTATTGCCTGCTCACTGTTTTGTTTCCAACAATAGTTCGGATCTAGGATATGCTTATATCAACAAATGGAACACAGCTAATAGTGCCGAGGGCATGCCTATCCGGCCCGTCGTAGAATACATTCCTCACCCTGATTATGTTCAAGTCGACGAAGAAGGCAACTACTATCCCGACAACGACATTGCCATTCTCAAGCTTGACCGAGCTCCCAACCGAAACTTTGGCGTTATTAAGTTGAACTACGATGCGAGTTACCCTTCAGAAACGGGCGAAGAATTGTACATGTTGGGTTGGGGATCGATCACCAACGGAGTAGACGCACCTCTGGAAATGTCCGATATTTTGCAGCAAGCCAGTACTTCGTACATTGCTGCCGCAGAATGTGAAGTAGCGAGAGACCCAGAGTTGGGGATTGGCTATGAAACATCTCCTGGTGTATCGGTTGTCGGTCCTGATTGGCTTTGCACCAACGATGAGAGTCATGCTCATTGCAATGGTGATTCGGGTGGTCCTATCATTCGCCTCGGCGCAACCTCGGATGACGACCTTTTGGTTGGAGTAATTGCAGGGTAAGTGGGAGTACATGTATCACTGAAATGGAAGAAATTATTTCTCACGCGTCAACATAGTGATTCTGGAGGTTGTGACAATATCTACTTGCCCCTTATCAACCAGCGTGTCAGCTACCACATTGACTGGATCATTGAAGTAGGATGTGAAAAGTCAGACAATCCCCCCGCAGAGTGGAACTGTGACGGTGCTTCCACTTCAGCACCAACCACTAGACCCACCGCATCGCCCACCAAATCGCCCACTGATGCTCCTGTCGTCCCTCCAACAAAACCACCCACAACGTCACCTACCTTGTCCACAACGGCTTCGCCAACTGGCACTACCCCCACCAGTCCTAGTCCTACGTTGATTCCAACAGGCGAGCCGACAACTATGGCCGGGCCCACGGCTACTGCTTCCCCCACGGATCCGGAAAGAACTTTGCCTCCAAACGAGTCCCCCACTGCCTCTCCTGTTGATATGACTGAAGAAGACACTGAAGCTCCTACAGAAACACCAACCAAGGTCCCAATCTACGTCAAAATCATTTTCGATGATATGCCACAGCACATTGGTTGGTACATTGCCGACGCCAACTACTCGAGATTCAGAGTGGCCGTACCCATTGGTGCCTATTTGCCCACCGATTTGGTAGCGAATGATGTCGTGTATGTGGAAGAGGGGGAACCATATCAGTTTGTCATTTCGGATCGAGGGGGTGACGGTTTGGCTGGAAGTCCACCTGGGTCCTTCGAGGTCTACCTGGGTGAAGAATTTGACTTTGAAGTCCTTGCTAGTGGATCCGGCGACTTTGGTTACAATGCAACCTTCTTCTTTGATGCTCCTTGCATCAACGATTTCTGTATATCATCTGGAAACTTCTCAGACCCTATGGATAATACCACAGAAGTTCCGGTCGGAACACCCGCTCCCAAACCTACACCAGCACCGGTATCCAAGCCTACGTCGGTTCCAGCGACGAGCGCTCCGGAACCTCAACTCAGTTCCGCCTCGCACCTTGCCCACGGGGCTCTGTTGTTGTTCGCTCTCCTTCCTGCTGTCTTGATGATGTAACTGGTCTCTTTTTTCTGTCTACAACAAAGCCATAGACTAACTGTAAAATGGTATCTTCATAAATGCAACAAACATACATGGCTGGGTAGATATAGACAGCAAATCCCCTAGTTTGATTGTATTACACTGCCATTTTCATAGAAATAGGTTTGAGAGGGTTGTATCCAAGGACATTCAAGTCATCATACACAAAGTCATCAATCGTTGGGGCGCCCTCCTCACCATAGGAAGGCTTGTTGATAACCAGCTTGGGGAAAGGTCGAGGTGTTCTCTTCAATTGCTCTCGCAATGGTTCGATGTGGTTCAAGTACACATGAGCATCTCCCAAGGTGTGAATGAGATCCCCAGCTTTTCGCCCAGTCACATGAGCCACCAAGTGTGTCAAGAGGGCATACGATGCAATGTTGAACGGCACACCCAACCCCATATCTGCCGAGCGTTGATACATATGACAAGAGACCTCATTGCGTGTAGTGTCCACATAGAATTGGCACATGAGATGGCAAGGTGGAAGAGCCATTTCCGGCAAGGCAGTTGGGTTCCAAGCCGAAAGCAGAATCCTTCGATCTTCGGGATTGTGGATAATCTTGTGGATGCACTCGGCCAATTGATCTACACCCTGACCCTTGTAGTCGGCATGCATATCCTTGTATTCCGCTCCAAAATGACGCCACTGGAATCCATAGACAGGTCCCAAATCACCCTCCTCACGATGCCCAAGGCCTCGAGAAGCCAAAAACTCTTTGGAGGCATTTCCATCCCAAATGTGAATGTTCTTGTCGCGAAGCTCGTTGGCATTGGTAGACCCAGAGATGAACCACAACAATTCCTCAGCGACACCTCTCCAAAAGACCTTTTTGGTGGTAAGAAGAGGCAAGTTTCCATCACGAAGATTGAAACGCATTTGAGCTCCAAAGAGACTCTTGGTTCCAGTTCCAGTACGGTCACCTCGTTCAATGCCTTGATCTAGGATCTTTTGAATCAAGTCCAAATATTGTTGCTCTTCTACATTGGGCTTGCGCTCAAATGTTTGGAATTTGTAGGAAAGAGGAGAGGACGTTGTTGATGACTCTGATTCCTGGGTTGCGGTAGTTTCTTGTGCAGGAGTTTCTTCCACGAGATCCCACTCCGTTGTAGCCAATTCTGGAAAGAAAGTATCGAATTGAGCCGACTCGGGAAGATTGGAGACCTCTGTTTGCAACACCTTGTGGACATAATTCTGCTCAATCGCTTGCTTGTACACTTGTGCACCTCCAATGACAAAAATGGTTCCCAAATTGTCCAACCCTGCCAATTGGTTCCAAGCGTCCGCGAGACTGGACGCTACCATCACATCGGGTGGGTACTCGGCCGTCTTGGAGGTCAACACAACATTGGTTCGTCCCTTTAGTGGTCGGAACTTGGGAGGAATGGACTCCCAAGTCTTTCGTCCCATAATGACGGCGTTGATTTTGTCTGGACTAGGAACGTTCATGGTGACTTGACGGAAAAACTTCATGTCTTCTGGAATGTTCCAAGCGAGTTGTCCTTGGTAACCAATTCCGCGGCTTGTGGCGGAAGCAGCCACAATGGCGGTGGCGGCCATGTCCTTGGCAATGATCATTGCTTTGTCTTTAATGGTTTCTTGTGATATGATAAAAGGGAGGAGTACAACCAACGTGCTGCTTGGAGAAATACTGCACGTGCTGTCATTGATGGGCTCTCACAACCGTTTGGTGGTGGTGGGCCTTGGTTCGCGCCAAAAATGAAAAGTTCCTAGTAATATATACTTATCATAGGTAAGTACTCGAACTTAAATGTGGAAAAATAAATGGAACGGAAGTCTCTAAAAAATAAAAGTGAAAATAATGCATAGTACTCGTAGTCTTGTTCCCTCCTCCCTTCATGTTTTTACCAACAAGCGGAACAGCACGTGCAATTGAAGCTAGATTCGAGACAGTCCGCTTCCAAGACCACCAGACGATCCAGCTCGCCCTTGTCTCGAAGACTGCAAATCTCTTCTGGCATGGTACCAGTTATCATGTTGTCATAGATGGTCAAAAGTCGAAAGGCCTGGAAAGATCCCAATTCGCTTGGTACAGTACCTGTGAGGGCGTTGCTGTGCAGGTATAGACGTTCCAACTCCGCAATCCCGCTTAAGTGCGACGGGATCGTTCCGGTCAAAGAGTTATTCTGGAGCTGAATGATTTCAATTCGTTTCAATCCCTGGAGTGTTGTTGGGATTGTTCCAGATAGTTCGTTGTCATACAATGCCAAATGCTCCATATCGATCAATTTTCCAATACTGTTTGGGATTGTCCCAGTGAGCCGATTTCCATACAGATACAATTCATCCACCTTGACAAGGTCTTCGATTTCTTCTGGAATAGGACCGCTCAATTGGTTCTCATGTAGATATATGATTTCAGCACTAGCCAATTTCCCAATCTCTGTCGGAATGGTGCCCCTCAAGTTGTTTCGAAACAAGAACAATAGATCCAACTCTTCCAACTTGCCGATTTCCGGAGGGATGGTTCCTGTCATGTTTTGAATGGCCAAATCTAGTACGGCCAGTTGACCATCATCATTACAGCCTAGACCTTCCCACTCACAAATGGAGACGTCTGGACTCAACCAATCTGTCTTGCGCTCCCAATATTCGAACCCCGTGGAATATGCCAAAACGGCCAAGACATACTTTTCAAATATGATTTTACCTTCATGTTCGTCCTCCAAATCAATGGGAAATGTGATGGTGGTGTCCACGTAGGTGAGATAGTCCACTGCTTGTGCACGAGGCGGATCATCCAAAGGGATGTTGTCAAACTCCGTTTCTAGTGCTGCGACAATGGCGTCGATCCTTGCAGTTGGTGCAGCAGTAGGGACCATGGATGGCATTTCTGTTTCTGTTGGAACGTTTTGATTGCTGTTCTTCTTATTGAGACCAACCACCACTCCCACCACAATAGCCGCCAAGAAAAAGGCGAGAACACAAAAGAACCTCTGGTTGCGCTGTTGACGCTCCTGTTTGAGCCTATGCTCTGCTTCTAAGTCCACCACTTGTGTGGCTGTTTGTGTTCCCAAGACATCTTGCAAAGTCTCTTTCAATCGCTCGCGATCGGCTTCGGCATCAATCAACTCTGCCTGAATCTGCGTGTCGGTTTCAAAGTTATCGGCAGCAGGAGCTTGAACTGGAATCTCTTCCGTGACGACGTCCACATCGGTGTTTCTTGTTCTCACAGGCACACTGGGTGACAATGCATAGGCACCAGGTCTCTCCCGGGCCCTCGCGAGATTGGCAGTAGGAGGAGGAGTTGGGCTAGTGGAGTTGGTTGCGACAGATGGAGTATCTTGTTGCTGGTGTTCTTCAGCCTCCATCTTGGCCCTTTCCTTGGCGATTTTGTCTCGAACTTCACTCGAAACCATAGTAGTAGACCGTTGTTTGCCTTGTCGATCGGCGTCCATCATAACTTGCAATGCTTCTTCGCGAGCGGCATCTTGCGACGAACCCGCTGACAACTGCTTCTTGGGCATGGCTGGGTCACTGCCAGTGGACGTGCTGTGGACCATCCGAGGAGGTTCCAACCTGGTACCCTCACCTGAGATTCTGGTTTTGGCGTCCCTGGCGGGGACTTGTTGAGAAGATGCCGCACGGCCCACTCGCATAGGAGGAGGCTCGCTGGGCTCGGACGATTGGGAAGTGATACTCCCTCCCAGTTGCCACTGTTTGGGAGGAGCCTCGATCTTGGTCACCTGCCTGCTAGAGTTGTCATCGCGTCCAGGCTTTCCACCTCCTTTCATGATGTATGGTGACGGCCTGCTGTTAGACAGAATGTGTTGGAGAAGGAGTAGTACGGTAGATGTTGTGATCGTCGTCGACAACTTCTTGTGGTGGTTGTTGTGGTGGTGGTGGAGGAGGAGGAGGTGGAGAAGCCTCTTGAGTGACATGGGAGTCATTTGTTGCATCCGCGACTGCCATGACTTGTAAGAATTAAGGGGCATTCGCTCAAACCATGTCCCAAGTGTCACTGGTGCAGAAAGGTATGGATAGGTTCTTTCATAGAAGAGATGCATGATGAATAATAGTACCTGCCCACGTCACTTGGCGTTGGATCTCATGAACTCACAAACCATCATCGATGCTGTTGCTGTGGGAAGAAAAGTCAAACACTGTAAAAATGCATATGCTACCGGTAGATAATTTTCCCTATTCCCCATTTGCAATGTTGAAATGTTCTTGAGATAAACTCCCTTGTTTTGACTTCGTTCGATGCAAGACATGGTCAGCAAGGGATACGGAAGAATATTACTACTGTACTAAAGTACTACCGTAGTACTACCAGGTACCGGTACTTAGTAGAAGTGGTATATTAGTTGAAAAGGCATCCATGATTCTTCTCGCATGATGTGACTGCTTGAAGGGTAACGATCCCTGGGCAAACGAAGCAACGGAAGGCAAAAGTGATTATCGAACTTTTGTTCGAGCTACTAGCACCTCCTCGTCTGCAGGGCCTCCTCCTCCCCAACAACCTTCACGAAAGTGGAAGAAGAACCTAGTACTGTGATACAACAAACAACAACTAGTAGCAAGAGGTGGTTGAAGGAATATGGAGGTAACTCTTAGATAGTAGTAGCAGCATGCAAGAAGATGAAGTGTACTACTGTACTCGTACTACTGTACTGTACTCTAGAGAGGAGGTGCTGGTAAGGAACTAGCGGCAAGACACCCATCAAGATTGGTAAGTCTTGATGCATGACACCCTCTTGTCCAAGAGAATTATTGTAGGAGTGTCCAAGAACCCAACAAGTTTCTCATTCACCGTTTCTCTTGGAAAAATTAATGTGGAGGGAACTGGCAGCGACTCCTCTCAAGTCCCGCTGACAAACGACTGTCACTCCGTCAACGTTGCATGTGGCTGAACCGCCGCAGTTCTCATCCTCCAACATCATCCAACAGCAGTTGAGTGCATCGAAAGCCGCCGGCGTGTCGTCATCCTCCGACGAACGAAGGGATCCTACCGACGAACGGACGAGACAGCATTCGTGGTGGAACATTCGCATTTCGCACTTTCTCACCGTTCGACCTTCCGGACGGACTGAAAAAAGGTCTCACACGAGTCACATACACATACATTTGACAATATTTTCTTCAAGCATATATATGTTTATATAAAAGAAACGTTGGAGCACTGTTCTAATGTATGGAATTTTGAACGTGTAGGCCACCCCTTGAATGAGCTGAACGGCTCGAGCATGACAAATGGTTGAGTAGGAAGGCCTCCCACGGGGAAGTCCCGGGCGTTCGGGTACGAGGAGAGCTCCATGGAGGCGTAGAAGTCTTGGTCCACCCAAGAGAAGAGAGAGCTCACAACTCCCATTTATTTGTTGCATGTAAAACCCGACAAGGAGGTCATCATCCAACCCCAACTTACTATATCCATATTACTCTTACATTAGAATCAACTTCATCAATAACATCAACACTACAATGAGCTCGTCTTTGATGCAAGAAGAAGAACAAATGGTGGCTGTTCAACAACCTCCCAAGCGCGCTTTGGTCCAACCCGGAAGCGTCGCCGATTTGGTCGTCCAAGCCGCTGTCACTGCCAACCGTCTCATTACCGAGAACTGCGGATTGTGTACTCTATACTGCGACAAGCAAGTACAATACGAATCGTCTGCTATGGAACAGTATGTGACGGCAGGAGCAGGATTGGAACAATTGTTTCAACAAGTGGATTCGGCCAATCCGCAAGTGGAAGAATACCGTGAAATGCTTTTTGATGAAGAGTCGGTGGTGACTTCGGTGAGCAGCCGTGTGGAAGGCTAAACGAGTTATCTACCGTAGTATTCTGTGCGTGTGTGCGTGGCATGCAAGAAGAATACCACCATTGGGCTGCGTCCAACAACCTGTACAAATATTATGTGGAACTATCGCAGTATAGTCAGTAAGAACTAGAAGAATGACAAAATGATTGAACTTGTTTGGCTATTGTTGTTATGCGTATATCGCTTTTGGCTATTGTACACAAATGGTTCGGTGGTGGTGCTGGTGGTTTCGATCCTCTTAAAAGGGAGACTCACTGGTCACGGCTCCAAAGTCCCCACCTTCCATGACATCCTCATCTTCTTCATCGTCCACAGTCACCCAATCAATCTCCATGGCCTCTTCTTCTCGGGCTTCCTCTTCCATGGCCAATCGATTGTAATCAATACAAGCGAATCGATCCCAATCCGTTTCGAATTCATCTTCACGTTTCTGCCGTTCCACAAAGGGATCCCGTTGTTCAAACATGAGGTATTTGTTCAAATTGAACAAGGCATCAAACAAGGCACCGGATACTTGAGAACATTCCTTTTGCAAAAAGTCTTCCACGACGAGGAAATCCGTATTGGCAGGCTTGATCATGTCCATCATTTGGCAGAGCATATCTTCAAAGGGGACGATTTCATGGCCCATGCATTGCATACGATGCAGTTGGACGGCATAGAAACTTCTCATTTCCATATTGTTCAGCTTGGCGTCTCCATCGACATCGACACAAGAGAACCAATAGTGGACAGAAACATCGTTGGCCTTGTCTTCCTCTGTTTTGGTTGACAGTGACAATAGAAAGAGTAAGAATTGTGAGTGAGCCACAGTATTGCATTGCCTTGGTCCATCAACCAAACCAAACCACAACACACCAAAACCAACGTGAAGTAACGTACCAGATAACATAAAGTAGATGAAATCTTCGTACGAAAGAAAGGTCCGATCCACCTTTTCTTGGGCAAACGGTCTCGGCGCCGCATCAAAGATCCGATCCACAATCATATGCGACAAGGAATGATCTCCATACTTCAATAGATCCTCCCGTGTAATGCGATAATCACGATCATGATCCAATTCCCAAAAGCGACAATACAAGACATAGAAATGTTCATAGGAAAAGTATCTTGTGACCTTGTTGATGTCTTCTTCTTCGTCGACCATGGCAAAGGCTTCTAGTAAATCGGAACGACGGACTTGGCGAGAGGTTATTCGACCCGAATGACACTTGTTGACGGAATAAAAGATGCGTGTAATGACCGTGACGGCATACTTTTCTTGAAACTCGGAATGGTTGGAAAGGAATTCGAGGCCCTATATGTTCCATAAGAAATAGTATTATTGGGTAAGATGCACCATGCATGGACGAATGGTTTCAACACACACAGCACACAACAAACAAAAACAGCACGTACCGGATGATCATTGAGCAACGCCTTGATATAGGGAAGAAAGTCATCCCGCAAAATACAATCTTGTTCCGGTTGCTTCACCAATCGAAAGAATCGTTCTGGTGGATCAAAGGGTTCCATTTCCGTCTTCCAATACCATTCCAACATTTTGCCTGTAATGACATCGGGTGGAATGGACGGATTTTGTGCTGCTTGGGGAGATTGTTGCCACAAATCCAAAATGCGTTGGAACAAGGGGCCATTGAAGAAGGATGGGAAACGACAAATCTCCTTGGTGACACGAACAAAGGATTCCAAGGTAAACGATACATTGGAGAGGTTTTTGGGATCGGGAGATGGATTGGGTAGACCTAATTCTTCGACCAATTTGGCAAGTTGATCCGAAACACAAATGTTGGCTGCCTCTTCGAGTTGTTGTTTGAGCTGTTCATCTTCTTTTTGTTCATCTTCTGGTTGGTCTGGAGCCATTTTAGATTTGGACTTTTTGAGTTTCTTGGGATTGGGTTTTTGTTGTTGTTGCAGTTGTTGTTGTTGTTGCGCAAGACTAGGAGGAGCATTTTCTTGTTGTGGCAAAGGATCCCATGTTTCAGATTGACGTGGCAATTGTCTTCGTCGTTGGAGTTTTGTGCCAGTGGCAGTTTTGAGAGGATAAAAGGGAGGAATAACAACCTTCTTCTTGGGAGGTTCTGGAGTGACACTGCGAGCTTCATCTTCCGGAGCAGCAGGGTTTGTATTGTTGTTACTGTTGTTCTTGTCAGTGTTGTTGTCGTTGTCTGCTTCAGAAGCATCGGATGAAAGGTCTTGTTGTTCCTTTTGTTCTCGTTGTACGCGGTACTTTTCAATCAAGTTGAGTACACTTTCGTAGACTTCGTCACTTCCCAACCATGAAACCAACAACTCGTCCATTTTAATAGGAGCCGCCATGGTTTTTTGATTTTATGATTGTTGTTTCTACTGCAGTATGGTACTATTGGGAGCAGAGTCAATGGTTGTCAATGATGTGTATGTGAGAGAGAGTCTCTCTACCAATGCTACTACGGTATTTCTGTGCGTGTTGATTTCGTGCTTGTTGTTGTTGTTGTGGTTGCTTTTGCCACAATAAACCGCTCTTGGGAAGAACGAGCGAGCCTGCGAGCATCTGCCAACGGGTTCTAACTCCCCGATACAAGTATTGGCGAATTAAATTGTGCCACGTGTCACATGTACTCAATGCATTCGGAGGTATAGATTGGCGGAGATTGGAGGGAGTTATATTGATGAGATGATGGATGATTGTTGTTGTTGCAGAATGCGATCTGACTTGAGAGCAACATCCTTATCTTGCTCCATGTTTCTCAGTGTACGGCCAACCAACCAACAAACAACGAGTCGGAGTCAACCCTTCCTTCCAACAGCATCGTCTATCCAAACAAAATAGACCGATTACACTACACACTCAAGAAAAACGTTTCAAGAAAACATCTGTTTATTATTGTAGACTACAGGTAGTTTGTTACTTCAAATAATATCATATCAACAATGTATGCATAATATTTAAAGACCACCTCCACGTCCGAAACCTCCCCCTTGGTTGTCGCGGAAGGCAGGGCGTCCACTGAACTCCTCGCGGTCACGAGACTCGGGACGACGGTTGGTGGCCTTGTGGGTAGCAGGAACAATCTCAGCAGGCAAGGCCAAGTAGCTTCGCAAGTACTCAATTCCAGCATCGGTCAAGTAGCAGTAGTCTGAAAGTGGGAAAGGGTTGGAAGGAGGAAGAGAGTATAGTGTGAGAGGAACTGTTGCAATAACAACCATCAAAAATCACATCATATCACATCAGAATATACGTACTGTATTGCCAGCTGAAAGTGATCTTGACATACTCCTTGGAAGCCAAAGACTTCATCAAGCACATAACCTCCAAGTTGGTAGGTCCCTCAATGTGAGGGTGAGTTTGGAGCTTGGGGTCCTTCTTGACAACACAAACTCCCTCTTGGAAGAGGTAGCTGAAGACAGCGATGCGGTTCTCCTTGGGAATGAACATGGTGAAGTATTGGTAGTGGTACTGAGAGAGTAGAAGCTACAGAGATGTAGTTACAATAACGCAGATGCTCGTCGTATTTTCCTAAAACACGAAAAAGAGAGTTGTTGTGTGGATGGATTGCCTCGTCCTGCCTTGGCTTGCCTTGGTTGCGTTGCTTGGCTTACCACAGTGCGGCGATGGACGGACGACAACCAAGCTACAGTTTTAGTAATGGTGCGAGTCGGTAAACTAGCCTTCCTAGTATGATAGGGTATAGTCATACATATGAACAAGGGATGCTGGCGGCAGCACGACAAAACGGACGACGTTATTTCAGACATGGCAAATATTGTTCTTCTACTATCCACCATGAAGATAATACATGTCCGAGGGGGACAACTCCTCCAGTGTTCGTCGCCAACCTCTCCACTACCTTGACACGTAGTAGTCGCTGATTGTTTGAAGCAGTCCAATTTCGTGATACGGTTCTCACATTTTGGGAAATTTCTTTCTTGCAGTGTCGTTGCTGCTGTTGTTCCAACGAGAAAAACGACACGGCTTTGAGGAGGAGAGGGAGGAAGGAATCCAAGTTGTACGAGTACTCGTACCGTACTACCGGTAGCATCAGATTGTTGTTCCAAAAAGGAACATTATTTTTGGATCCGTTGGAAATATCATCCTTCCTGCGAAGTGACCGTTCCCTGATTGCTTCATTCTCCTCCTCCTCCCTTTTCATTTCTAGGAAAGAAGCACAAGCCAAACACAAAAACACAACGAAGAGAAGGCAGTGTCTACTTCTGCTTCTTCATAAATTTGGATACTAATAGCTACCCACCATGGGGTTCCTGGGAAATATAAAACGACGAGTTCAATGGGCAAGAGAACGACGACATTTTCACGCCCAAGATGGGAAAGATACCCTCACAGTCATGGAGACCATGGACGACGACCCTTTGTCCTATGGTGATACAACGAGTGCTTTGGATCAACCACAAGGTGGTTTGGGTGCCCTGCTTTTGTCGCCCACTCGTTGTTTCTCCAAGGCGCATGGTACCTTCTTTGTTGATGAACATGACGCCATTGATCACTTGATCAAGATGCATGTGTCTCATGGCGGTGCCTCCTCTTCTTACTCTGCCTCGGGCGATGGCGGTGACGGCATCTTTCGCAGTACAATCGTGGGACAGCGAGAACAAGCAAGCTCCAATCGTCTCACAACAGCGGACGACGACAGTGATGGTGGAGAGGGAGACGATGACAATGATGGAGTGGGATTGCTATCCCGCTCGGGTCCTCGCAGTTATTCATGGGAGAAATACGAAGTCGAAGAAGAAATCTTTGAGCCCAGCTTTGAAATTGCCTTGATGGATCCTGACTTGTATGCGGTCGGTACCTTGCCCGACTCTCCTCCCATTTCGCCTCCAACCTCACCTATTCCAGACAACAATTACAAATACAGCAACAGCAACGACAATACCAATGTGAACAACAACAAGAACGACATCTTTTCGTTTGTGGTGCCTGTATGCACGCCTCTACGACTGTTGGCGCATCAACCCCAAACGCGCTACGACCAGAAAGGACAGCCCTTTGTTCATATTTACAATGAGGGGCTAACAACGCTCTACGAAGCCGAGGAAACAGACGAGGCCCTGCCTTGTTGTTATTCACCATCATCTCCGAACAACGAGGACAGCCACCATACCAGTACGACATCTTCGTTGGACAATTGGGGATCTGTCGCGTCTGAAGACGATGTACATATGCATGCCCGGTGGGCCTTGGCGCGGGAGCAGCTGTCGCAAGAGTATGAATGTGAGTACGAATATTCGGATTCCGAGGACGACGGCGATGATGATGATAATGATTACGTTATCCCTCGGTGACATACTAGTAGTATATAGCCCACCATGGTGGTTTTTCCTAAAACCCGTTTCTTCCACAAATTACGACACACATTACAAAGCATAAAACTGTTATCTGAAAGTATCATTTTATTCAGTAGCATCCTCCTCCTCTACCAAACCCCCCGTCTTCCAATTGAAGAAGCGCTTGCGTGCCACCGCGACACCTGTTCCAGAACTAGCATAGTAATAGCCACCCTCGTTGACAAACATGAGCCGCACAGGACTTCCATGGGATCCATCGTAGGGTATTACGTTGCCATCCAAATCGACAAAGAGGGGATCGCCCTTTCGGAGCATGCAAAAATCCTTGTCCTGAATGGATTTGTGAACCATCCAGGCTGGAAAGTTGGGGTTCTCTGGATCCGAGGGCCAGGATAGTTTGGCGGACATTTCTCCCTTCCGTAAGGCAGGCGCGGAAACGTAGCATGGGAGCAATCCTTTGGGAACCTCGACAGCATCGTCGGGGTCGACAACGTTGGTGCTGTAATATTCGTCCAGTTCTTGCTGGAGTTGTTCAGGTTCGGTGTTGTGACGGTGGATAAACTCTAGAACCGCATCCAATGCTCGTTGCGTATTTTCTACAATATCATGTCGCAACACCCCTTGAGGAACAGGCCCTGCCTCAATGGTGAGACAGTGCCGGGCGATACTCGACAAATGAGGCCGGAGTGCCTGACTGGTATGTGTGTGAATCAAAATAGCAAGTCTCCGGCACTCGGCCTTTTCCTCTTCCGAGACACAGGTTGGGTTGAGTTTTTTCCAAACATAGGCAGCTGCTTGGCATGTAAAAGGATCTCCATTGGCAACAATAATGGTTGTTCCCATATTAGCAGTGGTTGTATGTAAATCAATAATGAGATCCTGTTTGGGTTTTGTCTCAGTAGATAAATCCCCAGGGGTTATCTTGGCCGTTGGGTCCTGAAGCGACAGATCCCCAAACTTTGGGCCCAGCTCTTCATAAATTTCGAGCGCTCGCTTGGATTCCGCGACTGTACTCTGAAGTTGGTGATGATGTTTGACTGCCTCCAAGGAAAATTGTCGGTTCAAATCCGCGTGGATAAAGCGACGATTGGCCATGAATGCCTCTGGATTTCCAAGTAGAGTGTCCAATTTGTACGAAGGATAAAGAGCACCAGCAAGTTCACTTCGTTCAATTCTTCTTTGCAAAGCCTTGATGACCCAAACACCAGTGTACTCATTGCCATGGGTTCCGCCTACTACTGCGACATTCTGAATCGGTGCTGAGGCAACCATTGGCAACAATGGAACAGGAATCGCAAAAGAACTACAAACCAAGAAAAACAGACTCCAAGTCAAGGTCTTGGTCAAAATGTGACTAAGCATGCAAGAACTGTTTCCAACGATGTGGGCGGATCGTTGATTGTTCGTTGCAGTTGTTGCTAGCTAGGTGAGCGACGAAACAAGCAGTGAGAGAACTGCAGCCTCGAGAAAGTGTCAAAGTTGGCTTGACACATCGAGAGCACAGTAGCACAACCAACCAATCATGATAAAAGGATGTCGGGCGCGCGCGTGCCCTTTCGTGTGTATCCAACGTCACCAGGTGGCCGGCCAGCCCATCCAATACGACACCAACCGACACAAGTCACATTTCCATTCTCTCTCTCATCCTGCCTCGAACACTACTACTGTACAAGCGAACGTATTGCTTGTTTGCTGGTTGGGTGTTGTTGTCAGCGGTGCATTGAGGAAGCAGGATGAGACGAATTCCCCATCCTCTTCGATCTGTCTTCTTGGGTTTTACCTTTTTTCTTGCATTTTCCAATATCAAAAAATGTCTCTTCCATGCAATACTGGATGAGTCAGTGTTGACATCGTCCCAGCAGGGACGATCGCGGCACTATCCTTCTCTGAATGCTTCCGCTTTGTGGTTAGGTGGAGACCACAGACGAAAAATGGACCCAACAGATCCAACAAAAAATGCTAAACCTACTTGGAAATTATCCATTGTTGTCTCTCATTGTGACAAACCCGTATCATGGATTTCCAAGTTTATCGGATTGGAGGACACAGATGGCAAGCAAAAATCATTACCATCCATAAGGGTGTCTTCCGACCTTATTCTGCAGGATGTGACCATAGTTTCCAAATGCGGCATACCAGTAACAGGAGAGATTCCAGGAACCAATATCATTCGATGGTCCAATGTAGGGAGATGCGATCACACGTACGCCAAACAAATGTACGACATTGCGAGCAATGCTACAAAGGCAGCAGACGACAACACGTTAGTGCTTTTCATCAAGGACAATGACTATCGTATGGAATCACATCATTATCGGACATTCCGGGAGCTGTTGGATATTGTCCAAACATCTGGCTTTGCTTGTGTAGAGCCGCCTGTACAGTTGGAACGACGATCCTTGTCTGCGTACCACAACTACACCCTATTTCGCAATTTTTCGATGAGTTCATACCGAGGGACACAGCAGCAGAAAAGAAAGAAACGCCTAGATATACCAAGCGCTCACAACATTGATCAGTGGCTGCAACGACATGGGTTTGACAAAACAGGAAAGCGAACGAACAGTAGTACCACAGATCAGAGCAACTCATCGATTTCTGATTTCAAATCTCAGTACGACAGCTTGGGAGAATGGATTGATGCTTTGGGATTGGAGGATTCGTTGATGCGTTCAGCAATTGTTTCATCGCATCGGGAAATGAGTGATGCTCTGATACCAGTGTGTTACGGCGGTATTTTTGCTACCACAACTCGACAGATTCAACAAAATCCTCCTTTTCTCTACAAAAGGTTGATGAACGGCTTGTCACGGGCGGACAATCTAGAAGAGGGACATTTTGCGGAACGTATATGGGCTGGAATCCTATCGCGACCTCCCCACATTGAACGATCTCGACCAGTCGACCCTGATCTACCCATTGAGCGCACATCGCTACGAAGATCACTGCCAGAAGTTGCGACAAAGTTTGCCTGGGAAGACATTTTCCCTTCCAAACAGATTGATTCCAAGTGCGCAGGGAATTATTTACCCAATTGTGGGGTTTTGACCATGTCCAGGGATTCCTTCAAGCGCTACTGGTAAAACAAGGAGGGGTTGCTGTTAGCTAGAGAGAAAATCTGCCATACATGTACAGTAGTGGCTTCGTACCATTCCTTGATGTTGCTGTACTCGTACTCGTACTGTCCCATTATAAAGTGTTCTCCCCAGTCTTTTCCAACAAGTCTGACATGACCGCTACTGCAAGTTTCAGTGCGAGTGAACCTCCAATGGCGAATACCACAAAGTCATTCCCGGCGTCGTGAGCTACTAACGCAGCGGCAACAAGCCTCCCACTGTTGTCGACGGCACCAGAGCACGTGTGGCTCTCGCATCTCACCCAGTCTGAGACCAACCAGACAACGAGCTGCACAGTTGCCTCAACCAGGGCGCCAACCGCGAACGCTTTGGAGGTGTCGTTGTCCGGCACACCCATGAATATCAGTATCCCCCAGGTTTTGGTAACCAGCCTGGTTGCTGCCGAGAGAAAAGCCGACGGCCATGCTACAGCATTCACTTTCAATTTACTCGCACTTTTCCAGACACCTTCCAGCCATTTTCCGATTGCCCTTGTGATTTTGTCCAAAACATTGACCAGAATGTCCCATAGCCTTTTCAGCCAGTGGCATTTGCCAAGTCGCTGGGACAGGTTCACCTTCTCAAAGAGGGTTTCATTTATGATGGGCTCGGTTGTCAACCGGCAAGCAATGACGGAAAGTATAGACATGGAAATGGCCAGGTTGCTTTGTCCTACAAATCAAAATGGTGACATTGGACATTGGAATATTGATAGATTGGGTGTGTAGATTGGTCTTATGAGTCGTCCCACGATCCAATTTTTTGGATTTGAATTTTGCGACACAAACCACAAGTCACAGAGTGCCAACATCATCATGCCTCGGCCTTGTTGACGAGAAAGAAGGAATGCTATCGTTTCATAGGTGGGATTGATTTTTCCATGGTCAAGTGGGAATGATGGCACATACTATCCAGCTTGGAACCCAATCGGTAGGTTCCGGCCGTTCCAGTGAGAGCACCAACGCCTGTGCTTGATACACGTTGATTCACTCTCTTGGAGACAAAGGAATCGTTGACTTCACCCTTTTTCTGGTTTCGGAATCTCCCGTTCCCCTCATAAGGTTGCAAAACGAATATGAAACATCGCTGGGATTTTCCCGCTGTCCCCTCTCTACGATTGTTGGAGGAAGGAGAGGATGCTGACGATGATGACAACGAGACTGCTGAAACGGAGGCTCAAGTCGAATGGGATATCGAGTGCTCCTTGGAGATTAGCAATGATTCAGCATTGTGCGGTCTTGACGAGTGGTATGGTGAAAGTTGTCCAACGGCCACAGATAATGATGCAGCTTCACTGGGTCTGTTGGATGTTGCCGTTCCATTTGACTATGAGATGTACTACACTAGTGACGAAGTTCCGTTGGATTTTGTGCAAGGCAGGATGCTTCAACTCTTGGCCGCTGAGTGGGGATTGGAAAACTGTGTGGAGCCTCAAACACGGCAGCTGGAGAAACAAACTGATCTTTCGGCTCTGGATGCCTCCTCTCGCAAAAGAGTTCCAAGTGGTCGAAAGTTGCGAGATTTGGAACTAGGAGATTTTGAAATTGTTGGAATATCGACTGGAGCCGAGGATTTTGTGGACGATGAGCGTGAGTCAAACATACGACTGACCCTGTTGCTATATTCGTTGCCTAAGATTCCTTTTCTCCCATTTTGATTGCAGTTTCTTGCAGCAGTGAAAGTGGACAAGCTCTAACAGAAACCTCTATTTGCAACGTTGTCCATGGGCAGATTGTTGTCAAATATGGTGTTGCAGAGAATGGTACCAACACCACGTATCTTGATGATACTGTTACAACTACGACAATTGAAGCTGTCAGCAAGATCATGCAGGAAGATGCCTTGGTTACCCATGGCTCTTCTGGGTCTTTGTTGAGAGTTGTCTTTCTAGGCCAATCCACAGTGTTCAATGATGTTACAACTGTTTCCCCCAAGGTGATTTTGACTCATGAGGATGACACGTCTAGGGCCTTGGGACCTAGGAATGGTATTTTGCTATCGTTGCTTGCGTCTGCAGTTCTTGTTGCCGTGTTTGCATTTGTGGTTAGAAGGAAAGGCGGTGCAAGTGACTCTTCTGACAAATCGGAGGCAAGCGACGAGGAATCGTGCATTTTTACACCTCCTCCCCCAAGGAAGGAGTTTGTAAATCCTCCAGACTATACGAGAATGGATAACGATATTGGCTCGCAGGTCGAGACGTCCAAGGCCTACCAAGAAGATCGTGAGACCTTGCATCGGGATATTGTCACTGTGGTATCTTATCCCGAATCTGCAAACGTTTCTGAGGGCTCTGGACATACTACAACCAATAAGGAAATTTCCGCCAATGACTCGAGCGGAATAACCACCGAGACATCCATGGACTACAGCGAGATGGAATCGTCCACAAGCATTTTGGAGCAATTGTCGGAACCATCCCCCGTGACATCCTGGATTGACGACCATGAAGATCACGATCACGACGTACACGACACTATTTCAAGCAAATAATCCCACATGTCCCATTAAACAAACATCGATATTTTAGGAATTTCACTTTATAGTTGTAATGTAGATATCAAATTCAATTGTTTCTGACGAGTTGACCGGAGACCTCTCTGACATAGGACCTGATCAAGTGTTGCTACTCTCTAACGAAGGGTTGGCTCATGGGTTGGGTACGGGGCTTCTCCAGGTTTGGCTGGTGGGACGGTATTTGGTTGCCGTGTCAAAGACAAGACACGCTCCCATGTACGACCACGAGCATTCATGGAACGAGGAGAGGTGGCTACCAACTCTGGGATAGGAAGGAAGACCATACGGTTGTTGCACAATCCAACACTGAAACCAGTGAATCCAGCCATGGCACCATGGACAGCGTTCTGAGCAAGTTGCATGCAATCTGTATTGACGAAACATAAATGTGAGGCGAGAAAAGTGGAGGAGGTCGCATAAAAAAATCTTGGAAAGGAAACTTACACAAACTGTCAGCAGCGTTGGCGGGAACGGATCGGACTGTGTAGGAAGGATCGATGTACTTGACAGTAGCTTCGTCGCCCTGCTTTTTGTAGTACTCGACAATTTGATCCTTCATGAACTCTCCAATAGGTGGAAGCTTGCGGTTGCCTCCAGCATCCGTTTCAGCACTGACACCCAAAACCTCTTCTCCGGCTCCTTCAG
Source organism: Nitzschia putrida (assembly GCA_016586335.1). Classification (NCBI taxonomy): domain Eukaryota; phylum Bacillariophyta; class Bacillariophyceae; order Bacillariales; family Bacillariaceae; genus Nitzschia; species Nitzschia putrida. The sequence continues at coordinate 63,771 of BLYE01000037.1, read as the reverse complement.
CGACAACGACGACAGCATATCCCTGATCCTTGACACGACGGCGGATATGAGGCAGGCAACCAGTAGGTCCATCCAAGACCAAGGGAACTTCAGGAACCAAACACAAGTCGACATCAGAAGACGACATCGTCGCATGGGCGGCGATGAATCCGGCGGAACGTCCCATAAGCTTAACAATTCCAATACCATTGGGCTTGTTACAGATGGCCTCTGTCTTTGCGGAACGGATAGCAACTTGGGCAGCCTCGACGGCACTGGCAAATCCAAAGGAGTGATCAATGTGGTCAACATCATTATCGATGGTCTTTGGAATTCCTGCAACGGCGACATTCAAACCCTGGAAAATGATGGGAGAGGGAAATGAGATTGTGATAAATACAATGGCAAGCAGTAGATTCACTTGTAAGTACATACCTTGGCCATACATGCTTCGTGGATCTTGAAGGCTCCACGGTGAGTACCATCTCCACCGATGACATACAACTGGCAAATATTCCTGTCCTTCATGAATTTGACAATCTTTTCGATGTCGAATCCACCGCGACTGCTTCCCAAAACAGTTCCTCCCTCGTGGTGAATGTTTTGGACCAACTCAGGAGTCAATGCAATGGGTGGGTAATTTTCCAACTCATGGAATCCACGGTATCCTCCTTGGATTCCATAGACGGTTCCACCAATTCCATAGGTTTGAACCAAAGTGTTCACAATTTCTCGAATAACGTTGTTGAGTCCAGGACAAAGACCTCCACAGGTCACAATGGCAGCATTGACATGCTTGGGGTCAAAATGGATGTACTTGCGAGGACCAGCACGAATGTAGGCATGGGTGTTGGTGGATTGGTTGGGCTTTCGCACAACATCGGCCAGGATACATTCATGGTTGGTGATGAGCTTGTTGAAATTTGTCTCGTGAGCCTCTACAGCTTCAGAAGACTTGCTGGACATGGCCACCTTGGTAGGATCTTTGTCAAGACTAGGAAAGAAATAAGGATTCTTAGCTCCGACGCGGACGGCGTTTTTCATGGTATTTTCGACGTGAGCAGGCTTGAACCTCTTCTTCAAATCCTCAACTTCCCATAGGTAAACCTTGTCGAGCTTGACTTCATCCAAAAGGGTTCCAGTTGGTTCCTTTGCAGCCTTTCGAACTTCAATCGTCTTCTGCTTGATGAGGAGTTCACGGTCATAGACCTCCTTTTTCTCTGCCAAGTATTTGGCTTCCTCAGCACGTTGAGTCAAAACATAAGTTCCAACGGCGGTAGCAGCAGCCACAACAGCTGTGATACTCAAAGATGTAGTCAAGGCTACGGTGGAGTTAGAGGAACTCGACATGGCAGTATTGGCAAACAAATGAATGAGAAAGAGGGTGTCAGTCGAATCCAAACGTTTTGGATTTGCTTTCTGCTGCCGAATGTGAATCTCATGCCATTTTTCTCGCACTTTCGCCTTTGCGCGCCGTTCTGCGGGAAAAGGGTTCGGAAGTTTGTGAAAGTGACATCATGACATGCCAACACATCCTGAGCTCGGATGAGTCAAAGTGACTCGGACTCAAAGGAGTTCTTTCTTCCTCGCGGCGCTTGACGTCAGCAGTCACTTCTTTAGTCTCTGTCGGTTGGTCGAACGCCTCCAAGACGATTTTCTCGTTTTCGTCTTGTCAAGAATGAGGAAGGCCCAACCCAGCGAAATGGTGACATTCTTCTTGACACCTCTACGGTAGCAGCAGCATCTAGCATCTACCTAGTAGCATCGGAACTGCTGGTAGGGAGTTAAATTATCACAACATCGACAAGAACAGCTACCTTCTTCGGTACTCAGCAGAAAGCAAGGGCCTTTCTTCTTGTGGTTGTTGTGGTGCAGGAGGACCAATGTAACACCAGAACGATTGCATTCTTGTGGACCACCTGGAAAGTCGGGAGTGTCACTCTTCTTGTCAGGAAGCAAAACCTACCTATCTCTGTGAAGAACAAAGATACATCGTTTTTGCAGTGAATTGGAGAAACTCTTGACACCCTCTACTGTACTACTACTACTAGTACTACTAATAGCATCATAGCATCATATTCCAGTACCTACTAGCATCTCTGCGGCTACTACCGGTAGTACTGTAGTAGAGCAGGTAAGTTAAAATATCTTAGATCGACATCACCGACCTCCCTCCTTCGGTACTCAGCAAGGGCCTTTCTTTGCAAATGGAGTTCGTGGGAAAAGGGGAACAAGGCTACAACACCGTTAGTGATAATGTGATTCTGGATCTTGATGATACAACAACACCAACAAGAGCGCTACGGGTAGGTAGCTTCTACTATTCTATTTTCTTCTTCTCGGACAAATGAATAGCTGCCGGTGGGGCCTTCCAAGTAGGGCGAACCACAACAAGACTGCTTGTTATTTCATTTCATCATCCCGGTGAAACAAACGTTTTCTGTGATCTGTGATACTTTCGTGGTTCGAGTACAGCTATGACAGGCCATTCGATTACATTGTTGTTGAACCGGAGAAGAAATTACAGGAATAGTCATGAGTTTGGCAACAGCGCTTCCTCTTGGTTCTTGGCGATCACAACAACACTAAAATGATGAATGATAATCGACATCCGACTTTGTGGGCTGGTACTGAGCACAGGGACAAGGTTGGCGCAGTGGTTCACTGCAACCACAGTTTGGTCGTCATGTGGTTGAAGCATTGTTTAACGAACGTGCATTTGTATCTGTATTAGTGAATGTGGTTTCATAGTGGTGGCAATTGAAGCGCGTCCCATGGATGTAGTTTGTGACTAAACGCTTGCAGTTGTAGAAATCCTTCTTCCTGTTCAATTAATGAATCATCATGTTTTCTACTCCGTTTGTCACAAACATCTAAGGCTAGGTACACCGAAGTAGGATATGTTCACTCGGAAACTCGTGCTACATTTAGAGGGTTCTTGGAACGACACAGATGGAGAATTTTAGTACAACGGCGGGGGGGTGCTATTCGAAGACGGAAAGGTGGCGGGCGAAGGTTTGATGTGACGGACTGAGAACATCGATGAATAGGTGACCTGGCCGCTATCAGTTTTGCCAGTTGGTGTTCAATAGATGTTAGAGGTCCGGTGAGAAAATCAATGGTAGAACCTCGAAGCGGCATATGAATGAGGTCTCTTGTTTACAATGAGCATTCATGGATCCCCAAGGACATTAACAAGTACAATAGCCCTGATATTGGGAGTCTTGTTCCATCAGCGCCTAGTAGTAGCTCCTCGAGGTTGAGAATTTTGTCCTAGTAGCCGCAGCTACCGACGCATCACGTCCAAGGGCAGTGCAAGCAGACTGTTGTAGTTGAAGTGAGGACAAGAACAATTAACAGCAAGGCTATAGGAATGTCCTGGGAACTCATGGTTAAATTGGTTTTTGGTATTCTGTTTTTGTTATGAGTTGGCTTTCACGGGACATGACAACCAATAAGCGTTGTACCTCCTCGAATCAGAACCAAGTATCGTGCATATATGGTGAAATGTAATGTGGCACAGGCCAAATCGAGAAGAGTGTCAATAGCCACTGGTAATTACTCCATAATAGGCACGATTTCTTTCGGGAAGTTCAACTGAATTCTTGCGTACACTCGAAAAAGGGAACGGGCTGCCGCGGATCACCCGAGAAGCCCTTGATGTATGCTTTCAGCACAACACACGACAGGAGATCGTTCTCCTCTCATAAAAACGACAACGTTGCCAAAACAACACACCAACGAACACAAAACACACACAACACTTCAAACCATCAACACAAAAACTACCAAGATGAGCCAAGAATACACCGAAGACATTGACACTCCTCCTCTTTGCGTGAGTGACGAAGAAGCTGAAAACACATCAGTGTCCTCCGAAGAAGAAACCGATGGTGAGGAAGATGTTCCCAGCGAATTTCTCTGCCCATTGACTTTGGAAGTAATGGAAGATCCTGTGATGGACCGACAAGGCATCAACTTCGAACGCAGTGCCATTGTTCAGTGGTTGGGATCTGGCCGCACTACTCACCCTTTGACACGCGAACCACTTTCGTTCGGAAAGCTTGTTCCTAATGTGCAACTTCGCTTGAAAATTGATCACTGGCGACGATCGCGTGGTGAATCACCTGAAATTTTCGACTCTGCCTACCTTCACAGCCGAGGAGGATTCAAGGAGAGTGTCGTCCTTGCCAATGGACGTCAAGTGGAGATGTCATTTTTGGGCTTGGTCGAAGCGCCACCAGACTCGTCCATGCACCGAATGTGGAGTGAACAACACACCGATGGTCCACATGATGCCAGCCATGCTCATGCTACATCAGAAGCATCGACTCCTCGTCATTCGTCGTCGCAACGAAGACACCACACTCGTCGACGAACAAGGTTGACCCGAGTTTTGGAGTCGGCGATGAAGACTCTCGGAAGAAGAAGCCCAGTTAACCACACAACTGCAGTTTCGCAACAACAATAATAATAAGCTAAAATAAAAACGAAGAAAATATCCCTACAACATTGTGATCATTATTATTTTATTCACAGTCAACGAGATGAGTTGCTGTATTTTTACATTGGCAGTTCAACAAGCGCCATGGGTCGACCAAACGGCCTTTTTCAAAACGGCTCATTCAACCCATCATTTTTTCGAATCTACGGCTATTTCGAATCGACTCTCCACCATGAAGAAAACTAGTGCACAACCTATTTCTCTTTGGCTCCAAAGACTTTCTTGGAGGTGTTCATGATGCCGATGATCATCTTAGAAACAAACCAAGACCCAAGATACAAGACCACTTTCGACCTGCCAAGAGAGACGAGGTGGTGCGTGGTCGGTTCGTGCCTGGAGGAGACAAACGCCAATCGCACATGAACGTTGCAAACTCCGTCGCATGATCCACAACTGCAAGAAGATAGGACACGAAGTTTCCGAAAACGATGTTGTTAGACCCCTCATAACCATTAATTCACAAGAGTACCACCCAATATCCTTATTCCGCATAAGTTCGCGGGTGCGACATCCCAATACTCCGTTCAGTCACGGGAACAAGCGTGGAACTACGGTACTTGTCTACGTTGTGATTGGAAGACTGTCAGAAATGAGAACATAGCATTAGTGCCTTTTGATAAAATGAGAATTCCTGCTCGTGATTGCTTTGTGAGGTAGTTGTTGTAGCATCTCCTTGGAAAGACTTAAACTTAGTATCACTTTAGGACGAGAACACAATGCCACAATGCCTGCTCAACTCACTTTCTCCTCCCAGAAACATGGGCGGAGACGAAACGTGACTCTGGATTGTATATGTATTCTGCTAGAAGGCGAGCATAAATTGCTATAGATGTTAGAATCTTAGAATATCATTCTAGAGAGCAAGCAGTCAATGACGATGCTGCTGTCGTGATCGAGATCATGGTTGTTGGGAGGTGGTCTCGCTCAACTTACCTTTTCGCTTTCTTGTTTCTTGACGTGCGCCTCACCTTTCCATGGTGGCAACATCGGTTTGACCTCAGTAGCAATGACTGGAAGATTTAGTCCACCGTTAGGAAAAAGATGAGGTATTGTTATTTCGTCACAGCTACTGGAACCCTCGCAGCTACAGTAGGAATACCTCCACAAAACAGAACTACAAACGTACAGTGCCTGTGCGATCACGTACTACCTACTCTTGCAATTCTCTTTCGCCTATTCGACTTGTTGCTTCTCTCAACAACAACAGTGGGCGAAAGCAAGCAAGCGGCGAGGAACGGATCGCATTCAACTTAGTCACCGCCGAATCAATTTTCGCTGGGTAACGATCGTAAACTTCTTGTTTCACCAATGCGAACTCAGTCCCCTTTGGCGTCTGTCCGAGTGTCCGTGAAGAGTTGGCAACCCATCAACGGGTGATGCCGACTGCCGATCGATTCTGTCGAGTAAAAAGGAGGGATCTCATTTCGTTCTTGGAACATGCCCAGTGGGTTTGTACGATTTCCCCGGTTGTTGCTGTTGCTGTTGATAATGCTTCCTGCCTCCAAACGAGTTCAATCGTTCCTTGTTGGCCCTCCAGTGTTTGGTCGCCGTTTGTCGTCGAAATGTTCCGCTTTGACTCAACAGTCAAGGATCGTTCGATCTTCCAACCACGCGTTGTTGGGTCGTTCAAGTGTTACTAGACACTTTGCTGCCGATACTTCCATTTTGACACACCTTTCTGGTAAAGATCTTTTGGAGGAACGTGAACGCGAGTACAGAGATCCTGAACTTCGAAACAAACGAATCCGGGCCTTGCTTCGAGCATCTTCCAATGAGAACTTTGTGGGTGATGGATCTGAGATTGGCAATTTCACGGCACCTCCACTCTATGCCGTCAAGGTTTGGGTAGACGAAACACTCCGAGATGAACTTCGATTAAGTGGAAGGGAAAAGCGCGGACGTGTTTTTGTAGAGGCTGGATCCGAGGGAGTCATGACGTTTCGGGGCCTCAAGATGGAATTGTATGATTTCTTTCGAGCCTTGAGAAAGGATAGTTTCATTTTGACGGCCATGTTTCCAACCGTTTCGGAGGAAGGGAACGTCATTACCCTCGAAAACCCTGATCCCGATGACTGTTGGAAAATTGAGACGGACGACGATGTTGTGGCAACCTTCGAAGCCGCTGATTCATTTTTCCAGAATGCCACATCTGCCAACAAATTTATGAAACGACCTTCGATTCAAATCAACGTACTTAAGAATCCCAATGTTCCACCCCCACCACCTTTACCGGCATACCTTGTGGATATGGCAGATCCATCGGAAACTCCTTCGATGACCATGATTTCCTTCTATTCCTTCCCACCATCTGGTATTCAGGACCCAGATAGTTTCGCCATGGAGCTTCGCAAGAAGTGGCGGCCCTTCCGTGCTCTCGGACGTATCTATGTAGCCGAAGAAGGCGTCAATGCCCAGATGAGTATTCCCACCAATGTACTGCCCAACTTTATGGATTGTTGCCGATCCATCCACGAGTTGGGAAAATACATGGAAAACGATATCAACATTGACCCAAAGCCTATCCCAATGGAAGAATTCCCATTTGCTGGGGTTCCTTTGAATGGTCATCCAGCTCCTCCGTTCCGAAATTTGCATGTGCGAGTGCGATCTCAAATTGTGGCGGATGGTCTTGACAAGACATTTGATTGGCAATCGGCTGGGTACGATTGTCCCCCTATGGAATGGCACAATCGGCTCAAGACCATGAAGGAGAAACGTACCAGCCAAAATGAAACTTCTGCTACAGATGGTCCAGTCTTGTTGGATTGCCGCAATTCCTATGAATCTGACATTGGAACTTTTGAGGGTTTCGAGCCATTGAACACTGAGAACTTCCGTGAGAGTTGGGATATTCTGGAGAAGCGCCTTGAGAATCTTCCCAAGGACACTGAAATCATGGCATTCTGTACTGGGGGCATCCGATGTGTCAAAGTTGGTGCATACCTTACCCAAGAACTGGGTTTCACCAATGTGTCTCGACTGGCTGGTGGTGTCATCGCCTACGACCGGGCTTTGAATTATCAAATGGAAGGAGAGGAATCCATGTTCAAGGGCACCAACTTTGTCTTTGACGGTCGATTGGGAAGGGCCATTACCGATGATAACCTCGCTCAATGTGTCACTTGTGGCAAAGAGACTTCACATGTGTCCAACTGCCGAAATGATAGCTGCCACAAGCGTATCACTCAATGTGAAGACTGTCAATCTTCCTTCAATGGCACCTGCTCAACCGCTTGCAAAGAGCGCTTGCAAGTAGCATCCACTCGACAACACCATTTGGACAATGTTCCAGAAGAGAATGTAAGATATGACTCTCTGGATGACTACTGCTTAAGTCACTCGACCTCTCTATCCTCTACATACAAAGCCATTGAAGCAAACACCCGTGAGCATTTCCCGTCGGGTGCTCACATGATCTCAGGCGAAGCTCAAGGTCAACTGCTCTCGCAACTGACATCTATGACAAGAAATGGACGAGTTCTCGAGATTGGAACATTCAGTGGATACGCTACAGCTTGCTTTGTACAAGGGGCCCGCAATGCCGGAAGAGCCATTGGCGCCAAAAATGGAAACGCTCAAAGTGGTCCATACGTGCTATCCATGGAACGACAAGCTCAGGCGTTCAACCTTGCCACTGCACACCTAAAGGCCATTTGCATGGAATGCAACGATGAACAAAGTGCAGAAAAGATAAAGGAATATCTTCACGACGTTCCAGAAGAGAGCAATCAGGAAGTTTCCCTCACCTTTGATGGTACCGTAGGGTGTGACCTGTGGCATGTCAATGATGCCTTGGCTACATTGGAAGCCATGGCTGCTGGAAAGGGGACAAATCTCCCTGCACCCTTCGACCTTGTATTTATTGACGCGGACAAATCCAGATACTTGGATTACGTGGAGGCATGTCTGTCAAGTGACAGGATTCTTGGACCTGGAGGTATAATCTTGGTTGACAACGTTTTGTGGAAAGGTCTTGTCATGGACGCAAGCTCTGGTGACCTGTGGACAAAGGTGGTCGATGCGGAGGTACCCTCGCGGAACCGACGACTTCGGAAGGTCGCCCAACTGATGCATCGTTTCAATCAAGCGATGACACAGGACTCCAGAGTCGAAGTGAATATGCTACCCATTCGCGATGGAATTAGTATTATTCGAAAGCTATAAGTTAGAATCGGAATACCGTTATGAATGCTCTATTGGGTCACTTCGTCATTGTGTCCAGACATCACGCCATGACTCGCCAAGAATATTTACAAGCTCTTCGTTGAATGGTTGGTAAAGTAACCTGAGATAGTCTTCTGAGTGGTTGGTGAGAGGGTGATAATACTTGCGTGTACTAATGCGAGGCCCCAAATCTTCCTGCATCGCCAGTTTTGCTTCTTCGCTCACCGGTGTGTCCTTGCCGGTAACAAACTTCAAAATCCTCTCAAGCACTTCCACGGGTTTCTCCTTGAACTCTTCGTATTGCACCACCATTAAGGACTCGCCGAGGGGAAAGTACTTGAGGTAGGGGCGAAGTTGCCGGGAATAGAAGCCTCTTGCGACGAAACCTTTGTAGTCTCTTGGGACCCTGGATCCAATACGAAATGGTGCTGTTTGATTTGGGGAACTGCCATCAATCTCGTCCAAAGGGAGTTGGCGATGATAGACTGGGGCATTGACGACTCCATGTTGGACTAGTTCTTCCATTTCTTCTCGAATGACACTCCCAACTCTTTTCTGGTTGACCCCCCTTGAGTACCCCCTTGCGTAGTCCATCTTGAAGTGTGAGTAGAACCTTTCCACGGGATCGCGTAGGAGCACAACAAGTTTGACTGGATGATTTGGATGCATTTTGTCCATGAATGACCGCATATGACGAGCCAGGCTCGGAATTGCTAACAGGCTTGGAGTCTTTTCGTATAGGATGGAAGATCGTGTTGCGTTTCGGAGGTCCCAACAACCTAAGTATTGCTTCGCCAGACTGCACTGTTGTCTGTGTGCGACCCTGTGCTTTTGAAGAACTGGCAGAGCTTCAAAGTCCCAAAAGTGTGGTTCCCTCCAAACCGATTCCACAAAGTTAGGAATCTTCTGGAGCGCCACGTTCAGAGCCGTCGTACCAGATTTCTGTGCTCCGATGATAATCAAGTGGGGAAAGATGGGAAATTGAAACTCGTGTTTGTGCATTTTACATGTAAGCCTGTCGGATGTGGTGTCGTTTTTCGAATCTACGCGATGGTGTTGGTTATGGCGTGTAGTGTTTGTTTTCTCGTTGGTGGCAAACGTTAGTACCGTACCATTTATCCCGTTGTATGATGTATTCTTGATCTCAATGGTAATATTTGGCCTATGAGAAAGGGAATGTGTATTGTTGGTGGACGGGGCAAAATGCATGTACTGAGTATCGTCCATTACTTTTCCCCATTGTGAAAGCGATGTTTGCCTTGTGACACTGAAAGCAACCCGCAGATTCTTGGTCATTTCCATTGTTACGGCCCCCGTGAGGATCAAAAACAACCATGAGCTCCTTTGCGACAAGAACACCATTGTCCACTTTCTGAGTTCAGGCAGCGCTCAATTTCTTGTGGGCTTCTCGAAAATGAAAATCTGGTGGAGGTGGCCAAAAGTGTTGCCGTTGAGTGTGAGACAGTGGCCAAAGAGAAGTGTGATTGGGTGTGACTGGCGAAGTTTGAGTTGACTGGGAATCAAGCCGACTAGCTCGATTAAAGGAGGGACCAACTACCAAGTCCAACAACAGAGGATGTATGTATGCTCGTACTGATTGACTGACCATTGACCATTGACCATGCGAGGGGTACTCGTACTGTACAGTACCCAGGAATCATCCAGCATCACCACCAATCATTCTGCACCGTAGATTGTTTTAAGGTCGAGGTCCTATCGACGAATGATGTTTCGGTAAGATGCTTGGTGCATTGGTATTGAACCTCAGGATTCTTCGTGATACTCTTGATTGACTTAGTACGAAGTTATAGAAAATATGATCATCTCAATCTCAATCAAAATGCAGCGGATCGTAGGGGAGTTAATTTTAATCCCAGGAGCCTTGAAATGTTCGTCCTGACTGCTTGAGATTCTGGTGCGTGCAAAGGAGAATTTCTGATGGCTAGGGTTCTTGCTGGGAAGAACCATTTGCATCCAAGATATTACTCGGTAGCTTAAGGAAGATTAACACAACGTCATGAAGCGTGATCCCAGAGGCGACGCTGGGCCTGTGGTGTGGGAAACGGAAGAATGGCTTCTTGTCGTCAACAAGGATTCCAGCGCGAGTCATTCGTGCCATTTGTGTCCAAAATAATGATTGGTAACTTCAGGAAGGATAACGCAATATCATGATGCGTGACCCCAGAAGCGACGCTGGGTCTCCTGGCGTGGGAAACGGAAGAATGGCTTGTCGTCAACGGTGATTCCAGTGCGAGTCTTTTTTCTTCCCATTCAATCAATCATCAAGGCATGACCCTTCGCAAAGAAACACGTGCGACATTGCACTTGTCCATGTTTTAGAGTGACGACAATGGTGCAACAACAAGAAGTATCCGAGACTACACCCCTGGAGTGCTTGCTGTTTGTTGATGGGAGGAACGGGAGGTGCGGTGGGTCGATCCTTCTTGGGTTCTGAGGTTCCATCCCCAATCCCCTCAACAACAAGGAGAGCAGTGCCATCAATAAAAAGAGATCGAATTGTTCAAAAAGAGGCATATTATTTTAACTGCCATCAATAGACGAAAAAAGATTGATGGGTTGAATCGATCTGCCATCAATAATTTTTTCGACCGAGCTGACAGCAAGTGTCAAAACGGCAACCCACTCGGGTGAGTCTAGCCCCACAAATTCTCATACTGCACCTGGATCTTTTCTTCATTAGTCAACGAGTAGAAAGCTTACGCTTGGCAAAACTATCTGTCGTAGAACAAAGCAACGACTTTGAACAAATACAAACCTCTCGATTAGGCGCGTGTGTGCCTTGCGTCCGCCATCAATACTTGGAGCGACTGGAATAGAACGTTTCATCCCTTTCAAATGTCAGCAAACCATTTAATGACACCGGTAGGTACGAAACCCATGCAACTACTGATAGCGCTTCCCCACAATCAACCACGTACCTCTTTGGGACTTCTAGGGTGCCTTGGTGACACCCGCCACAAAGTTGCTTCCAATCCTTGCCTTTTCTAGGTGAACCTAGGCAATAATCCGAATTCGATCCATCACAAGATCCATCACAACCTCACGATTCTCCATCGCTCAACCTTCCGAACCCAGTGTATCTTTGGTGTCAACAAATTCCAACTCACCTGAAATCTTTGTTCTCCTCTGCCGACGACGAGGACGAAAACCATCATGCTCACAAAATCTGGACTCGCAGTCTCAACAACCGCTCTTCCACAACTTTCCAAAAAACTTTCCAACAACTTTCAAAATGGCTGCTATTCCTACTGAACAATGGGCCCAAGTCGTCGAGAAGAAGGGAGGACGTAAGTGCCACTACACACTTTGATTCACCTTTTTGTTGCATTGCCGACCAATGGATTTTTTGTCTGACATGTTTTATCCGCCACGTTTTTTTTTCACAGCTCCTGTCTTCAAGAAGGTTCCTGTCCGCATGCCTGGCCCCGATGAGGTTTTGGTCAACATCAAGTACTCCGGTGTTTGCCACACTGATTTGCACGCCATGAACGGAGACTGGCCCATCGCCCCCAAGCTTCCTTTGATTGGAGGACACGAGGGAGCTGGTGTTATCGTCGCCAAGGGATCCCTTGTCAAGGACATTGAGATTGGAGACCACGCCGGAGTCAAGTGGCTCAACGGATCCTGCTTGCACTGCACCTACTGCCAACAAGCCGATGAGCCTCTTTGCTTGACCCCTGACTTGTCTGGATACACCGTCGACGGATCCTTCCAACAATACTGCATTGCCAAGGCCGCCCATGTTGCCCGCATCCCCAAGGAGTGCGACTTGGAGGAGATCGCCCCTGTTCTTTGCGCCGGAATCACCGTCTACAAGGGTTTGAAGGAGTCCCAAGCTCGCCCTGGACAATACGTCGCCATCGTCGGAGCCGGAGGAGGTCTTGGATCTTACGCTCTTCAATACGCTCGCGCCATGGGTTTGAAGACCATCGCCATTGACGGAGGAGCCGACAAGGAGAAGTCCTGCTTGGAGCTCGGAGCTTCTGCTTTCATTGACTTCACCAAGTCCAAGGATGTTGTCGCTGATGTCAAGGCCGCCACCCCTGATGGTCTTGGTCCTCAAGCCGTTTTGTGCCTTGCCGTTTCCGAGAAGCCTTTCCAACAAGCCGCTCAATACGTCCGTGCTCGTGGAACCCTCATCTGCATTGGTCTCCCCGCCGAGGCTTACTTGAAGGCCCAAGTCTTCGACACTGTCTTGCGCATGATCCGCATCCAAGGATCTTACGTTGGAAACCGTCAAGATACCGCTGAGGCCATTGAATTCTTCCGTCAAGGTTTGATCAAGGCTCCTTACAAGACTGTTGGATTGAGCCAATTGCAAGAGGTTTACGAGAAGATGGAGAAGGGTGCCATTGTTGGACGTTACGTCTTGGATACCAGCAAGTAAGCGTGATAATATGACTTGCTACGGCTGGTAATGATGGGTGGGTTGTCATACTATTATTCGGTCGGAACGTCGGACGTTGGACGTATCCAAGGAATAGACAGAAAAATCATGACAGCTTCTATCTCTTCAAATCAAAATAATAAAACGATAAAAATAGTGAACCAATATTCATGAATTGCTTCCCATGTTGTGTGCTATTCTTGGTACCGTCCTGTAGTGTGTTGCTGAGTTCTACAGGAGGCCACCGACAGAATTTACGACAGGCTCTTGCAATACATCCGCCACGTGTTCATTGGAAAAGGCATTTTGGGTGATTGGCATTACAAACAGTGCGGGAAAACCAGCAAAAGGTGTAATGTCAGCCCAGATATTTCGTTTCAACCAAGTAGATCACCATTGTTGGCCATGTTGATGGTTGACGGTCATTTTCGTGCAAGAAGCCTGCCATCATGTTGGTGTATGAATCGATGTATATACATGTAGCATACATATGATGTATACTAAGAATAGAGAAGCAACGACCACCTCCCAACCTTTCAAGGCACAACTACAACAGGCACACACCTGAGGAACGAGTTGATATTCACTGCATCACTCAGCAGTCGGTATAGGAAAGAATGACTGAAGGAGGTGCCCCAGAACAACGAGGTGGCGGCGGCGGTGGCCGTGGAAGAGGCCGAGGAAGAGGAGGACGTGGTCGAGGAGGTCGCGGTGGACGTGGAGGGCGAGGCCGAGGAGGCTCTTCCGACAATAACAACAAAGGTGAAGCTTCTAATACCAGTACTCCTCCCGACCCACCGGTAGAGGGTGTAGCTGCTGTACCTAACACTGGCAATAGTGGTAATGACAAAAAGAATGCTCCGAAAGAGGCAGGTGGCAATCAAGGCGGGCGATCGGGTGGTCGAGGACAAGGAAGAGGACGAGGCCGAGGTGGAAGAGGAGGTCGAGGGGGTCGTTCGGAGGCACCCAACCAACAAAACGACGACCCTAAAAAGGACGACCAAAAGGAAAAGAACGATAGTACAAACGAGAAAAAAGGCAACAAGGGTGGAAAAAAGAACAAAGGTGACAACAAAAACGACAATGCTTCCACCAACAAACCTGCAGAAGAAAAGCAAGATTCCAAAAAGCAATCGGAGCCCAAAAAGGCACCCAAAAATGACTCGAAAAAGAAAAACAACAACAATTCCAAACAGCCTCCCAAAGTTCCCTCTGGAACTCCCAAGATTCCTCCCAACCAATCCCAACAAACCAGCGACATCAACTATGGACGGGGCAATGCCATTACTATTTTTCATGTGGCAGAGAAGCCTAGTATTGCGCAAGCCATCGCCAAGGGTCTAGCTCAAGGATCTATATCACAACGTGGCTCCACTCTACCTGTCCATGAGTTTGTCCAACCCTCCTTTCCCAAGGCACCTCATGCCTCCAAAGTGACCCATCGTGTCTCCAGTGTGGCCGGACATGTCTTTTCCGTGGATTTCCCGCAACAGTTCCAATCCTGGGATTCCGTCGATCCCTTGGAACTCTTTCAAGCACCCATTCTACGCAAGCCTTGCAAAGGATCCGTGGTCAAGCATTTGCAAGATCAAGCCAAGGGATGCGACTTTATGGTCTTGTGGATGGATTGTGATCGGTGCGTTAAGTCTTTTCTCCAAGTAGCTCCACGGACTTGTGTAATTCTGACAAACTAACGCTTTGTATTCCTCCCACTACAGAGAAGGTGAAAATATCAATTTTGAAGTCTTGGATTGCTGCATGCATCTGATGAAGGGCGGATCTGGAGTTCTCAACTACGATCGCGTCTACCGTGCCTACTTTAGTGCCATTAACCCGTCCGATATTCAAAAGGCCTACCAAAATTTGGGCAAGCCGGATCAATATCAAGCCATGGCAGTGGATGCTCGACAAGAGTTGGATTTGAAAGTTGGAGTTGCCTTTTCTCGTTTCCAAACGAAATTCTTTCAAGGACGCTATGGGGATTTGGACAGTTCCGTATTGTCGTATGGGCCTTGTCAAACCCCTACGTTGGGCTTTTGTGTACAGCGCCACATTGATATTGAAACCTTCCAACCTGAGCCATGTAAGTACACCGGCTTGATCGGATGTGTACTACTTCATATGTTTTGTTGAACTCTGTGCTGACCATGATTTTCCTCTATGGTTGATTTTTCAGATTGGGTATTGGAGTTGGGTATTTTGAAGCGAGGTCGCATGTTGCGGGCACTTTGGGAGTCTGGTCGGTCGTTTGCCAAGAACAAAACGGAATCCTTGGTTCAAACAGCTTTGGAGAATGGCCCTATTGTGACAGTGACGAATGTTGTTATCAAAGAGAAGAAACAAGGAAGGCCTGTACCGCTCAATACCGTTGCATTGCTCAAGGCTTGCAGTAAGGCTCTGGGAATTGGTCCTCATACTGCTATGCAGACTGCCGAGCGTTTGTATCTGAGTGGGTACTTGAGTTATCCAAGAACAGAATCGTCGGCGTATCCAAAGTCCTTTGACATTCGTGGTACGCTGCAGGAACAAGCCGGTGACATTCGTTGGGGTGCCTACGTCAAGCAATTGCTAGCGGAGGGTCACAACAAGTCTCGAGGTGGAGTGGACATGGGCGACCACCCGCCTATCACGCCTTGTCGTGCCGCTGCACCACACGAACTCTCGGGGGATATGGCTCGTGTCTACGAGTTGGTAGTCCGCCATTTCATTGCATCTGTCAGTCCAGATGCCGTCTGGAAATCTACCAAGGTGACATTCGAGATCGAAGTATTGAAACCAAAGGGTGGGTTTGTGCTGGCTGGAAAGGAATTGGTCTCTCCAGGATTCTTGGCAATTTTACTTCACAAGGAGTACGGCGATGCTGCCGGAGATGACGAGGATGAGGACGAGGAGGAACGATCCATTCCAGAGTTTACTGTTGGAGAGACCATTCCGTTGCTACAAGGAAGCTCAAGTTCTGGGACGTCCAAAGTCTCTACAGTGACCTCGGCACCGGTATGGGCTTCGTTGGATGTGAAGGAAAAGAAGACAACTGCTCCAGGATATTTGACTGAATCGGAACTCATCTCCATGATGGAAAAGCACGGCATCGGAACTGACGCTAGTATTCCGACCCATATTCAGAACATTCAGGTAAGATGGATTCTTCGTTCGCCCGCAAGATCAAGTACGGATATCTTACATCTTCTTTAGAACCGCAACTATGTTCGCCTTGAGACGGGGCGTCGTCTTGTTCCAAACAAACTTGGTATTGTGCTAGTGCAAGGTTACCATCAGATCGACAGTGGCTTGGTGCTACCGAAAGTGCGATCGGATATTGAAGGCCAGTGCAATCGCATCTCACAGGGTGAAATGGACAAAGAAACTGTCGTTCGCCGTGCCATCGAGCTCTTTGAAGAAAAATTCCAGTACTTTGTGCAGCACATTGATCGTATGGATATTCTCTTTGGTTCTTCATTCTCCAAGTTGGAAGATGTCGGGAAGGCATTTACTCGATGCGGTTTGACTCGGTACGTCGTTTTTGACTGATATACACGTCTTTCTTGTGTTTGTCTTCTCTAACATCCAATCATTGGAAATATAGACGATATCTACAGTTTATCCCTGGACCACCTCCGCGCTTATACAATCGATATACCGAGAAGGTATACCCATTGCCTGTGGGCGGTGATGTGAAACAATGGAGTGGACGTACCTGTCCGGTAGAAGGGTGCGGTTTTGAGCTTTGCCTTTATTCTGTTGGGGCACCTCCCCGAACCTTTCCGCTTTGCCCCAATTGCTTTAATAGTCCTGATTGGGCGTTGGGAGATGAAAGCACTGCTGTGGATGAAGATGACAAGAACGATGAGCATAAGGAGAAGCAAATCAAAAAGGTTGCTGGCAAATCCCTGACGTTGGAATGTCCGCTTCCAGATGATCACCCTTTGATTGACGAATTGTATGTCAGTCCGGATCCTGACAGTGATGGCATTTTTATCTTGGATCCACACTTTGGCCCAAAATGGCGTTTGGTTGCAACTCGTGATGCCACCATTATCCATCTACCTAAGAGCATTGAGAAGTTAACAGTCCTCAATGAGAAAGAGGAGATGCTGGGATGCCATAAGATCAAGGTGGAGTTCAAAGCAAGTGAAACACCTCTGGAGGGCGGCGAAACCAAAATGTCTTGCTTTTATCCGATGGACACCCTACTCCAAGGTGCTTCTCGTGTTTTCCACGGATCAGAAAGGACGGCTAGCAAGGGACGAGGGGGTCGCGGGCGAGGAAGAGGCGGACGTGGTGGTCGAGGTGGCCGCGGAGGACGAGGGCGTGGGCGACGCTAGAAGTCTCGGTACCAAACAAGTATTGTCGCTAGTAACAGAAGCATGAGCAAGCAATTTGATAATAAGTCGTTGGGAACGTAAAGTAGTCTTACTAGTACTGTACTTTTGAAAGTCACTATTGTTGGGAAACAACTGATGCCCCGCTGGAAGCAGTCAGTTGCATATTCCACATATCTGCATACAAACCATTCTTTGCCATAAGTTCATCGTGGGTACCCTCTTCCGATACAACACCTTCCTTCAAAACAACAATGTTGTCAGCATTTCGAATAGTACCCAATCTGTGGGCAATCACCAACACCGTCCTCTCGGACCCCAGGCGGTCCAAGGCCTCTTGAACACTGTTTTCGGTCAAAGTATCCAACGCTGATGTTGCCTCATCCAGAACTAAAACACAAGGTGGAACGAAGATTAGCACGTGAGGTTGGGGTACATCATAGCTCATAGCTCTACCGTTTTGTAATACGTACCAACCAATGGGGGGTCCTTCAACAGGCAGCGAGCAATAGATGCACGTTGACGTTCACCTCCTAGCAATTCCACATCAAAACAACAGAAGTTAGTTGAAAAGAATAGATACAGTAAACACGACATTAACAGGAAACACATACCGCTCAACTTCAATCCACGATCTCCGACTAGTGTCTCCCATCCATCGTCCAATGATGTGATGAAATCATAGAGCTGGGCATCACGAGCCGCCTGCTCCAACTCTTCATCTGTTGCATCTCGCTTTCCATACAAAAGATTGGCCTTGATAGTGTCCGAAAACAAGGAACTGGATTGGGCAACTGCCCCAATGGCTTGACGAAGTGACTGCTGCTGTACGATGCGAACATCCTTTCCATTCACTTTGACAGCGCCACCAAGGACGTCGTAAAACCGGAATAGCAAACGGGAAACAGTGGTTTTGCCAGCTCCTGTTGGTCCGACAATCGCGGTGGTTGTTCCTCGCTTCATTTTGAAAGACAATCCCTTGAGACCCAAGTGGGAGGGTTGGGAGGGATAATGGAACACGACGTTGTCAAACTCCACTGCAACATCAGGGTCAGTTTCGTTGGTAGTAGGCAATGGAATGGCATCATCGGCATCAATGACATCAGGATCCTCTGCCAGCAGCTCAGAAAGGTTCGTCAAATCAATAATGGCCATGACAATGGCATTGTATACAGTTCCCAAGAAGTTGAGAGGAGTGAAGAGATTGATGACATAGGCAAGAACTGCCACAAAGTCTCCAACCTCCATTCCGGGGCAAGTTTGCGTATCGATTGCTTGGCAACAGTCAGAGATTCCAGAATCGCACCCTCCTACTTCGACGCAGCAGTCCACTCGCTTCTTGATACCCATGGCAGCTAGCGACAACGCAACGGCGAGGCACATTTGGAACAACAACCTCTGGGAAACATTCAAGAAAGAAAGACTGGCTTGAACATTGACACTTCCTTGTTGGTATTTGCGAACACTGTCCGAGAAACGATGAGCCTCATATTTCTCGGCAGTGAAGTATTTGACGGTTTCAAAGTTGATGAGAGAATCGGTACAGCGCTCGTGCCATTCGTTGTCGGATCGAACTACAGCCTTTCGGAACTTTTTCCTCCACAACGTGACCAAGATGGTCCAGACAATGTAGAACCAAACGAAGTAAAAGACAGACACTACAGTCACAGAGTGAGCAATGGAAAGGAACACCAACATTAGAGGCGACACCCAAGAACGTACCAGCCAATGGGGAGTATTGGAAATACGTGGCAAACACGACACATACAATGGCACATTCAACAAAGGCAGGAAGAAGCCAGAGGAAGAGAAACTTCATCAAAGTGTCGCTACAAACAATGCGTGATTGAGATGGATGCATGATATTGCCAAGAAAGTAGTGAATCATGTGAAAGGGGTAACTTACCAAGCAGCAATACCACGATCGACACTCCGAACAACTTCTCCTAGCTTTTTCTTCAAATGCCAATCCAAACTCAAGTTGTGCAAATGAACAAAGGTAGTTTCGGACAATTGTACAAAGGCAGCTTGAGCCACCTTGAGGTAGATCAAACTTTGTCCTTCTTTAAAGAACGACCAAAGGAACTGAAAGACGGAATACGCAATGGAACAGTAGATACACTTGGCATATTGCTGGTGGGCCAGAGCTGTGGAAGCCCATCCCAAAAATATAGGAGACACAAGATTGCAGGCTTTGGAGAGAATGACACAAACCCAGGTCAACATGGCACGGGCACGGTTCAACCAAGCTGAGGAAGCAGTCTCATCTGGCCAAAAGTAGGGCTTGAGCATGGTAAACATAGCCGCACGAGATAGGGTACGTTTCTGGCGAAAGGTGGACGATGCGACCCGAGGTTGAGGCCGGGTGACAAAGAAGCACTCGACGCATACCAAAATAAGGTACAATCCCATGACATTCAAAATAGTTTCATCCGTAGAAGTGGAATCCTTGCGACCATTGGTGTAGTAGATAACACAAATTGGGATGTAAATGAGAATGGCGGCAATGAGATGCAATGCACGTGCCAAAATGCCGAATCGTTGGCGGGTCAAGTCTCGCAACGTCAGGAAAGCACTAATGAGAATGATACTGATGGAAAAGATGGCAACGGATGGGGAGATGACACCCAACATTTCTTCCACTTGATAGTCACTCGTAGAACTGGTTTCATTGCTGGAAACAACAAGGTCGGCATTCTTTTCTTGCTCATCGCGCAACAGATTGAAAAGAATCAAGAGGACAAAGAGAAGTTGAACCCGAAAGGACCAAACTCCATTCTTGGCCGTGGAAGGATTTAGCTGCAAAACTGGATGCTGAGACACAAACTCCTGAATCTTCTGGAACAAAGTGTTCGCAAAGGATTGTTCTTCTTCTGTCACAGCAGTTGGCTCCACTAGCAAGGCTTTTTCTGAGTCATCGGTGGCCCCATAGTTGGGCTGCTTGGTGTCTACAGCAGAAGACTCACTCTGGGTGATTTCTTTCTTGGTAGGCTTTTTGTCCTTGTTGCTTCCGTGATGATCTTCTTGGTAATCTTTGGAAGTGGATTGGCTTGCTGTCTGCACAAAATCCACAGAAAGGCGAAACAATTGAAAGGACAAGGCCAGACCACTCAGGTAATGTTCCATCTTGCTCATGATTGCGATGATTGCGTCCTTTGACAACAGCAGTCGTCTTTGTTAAAAGAACGAACTCTTAAAGAATCAACAGAAAAATAAATGTGAAAGGACCACTTCGTACCGTACTACTAGTACTCACGAAGGAGAAAGTTTGGGTGACGCTGTTTTGGGTTTCGCTACAACTGCTGCTCCAAGATCCGGTCACTACGAAAAGATTCTACCAGGACGTCCCTCCGTCGTAAGAGTCTGCTTCCACCTCGAGGCGCTTCGTGGAGTTTCGCCAGAACCCAATCGAAGGTTCCACGCCAAAAGGATTCGGAAAGTACTACCGTACGTACGCAGAGAGTCTACCGGTGGACTTGAGTGCGTTTTTATAATACTAGTACTGTAGCAGCAAGCAGAAGGAAAAGGAGCGAGTCTTTCCAATTGCCAAGAAAACAACCAACTCACTGAAGAATACTTCTCTGTATCTAGAATGGTCAGAGCTACCACAGCTTGTACAATCATCGCTAGTACAGGGTACCACTATGAAAAAAACCTACCACCAGAAGTAAATAAAAGATCGAGTATGATATTCCTCTCTAGCGCCGCCTTGTTCGCAACTATGTTCACGTTTCTATGTGTGAGAGGAGGAGTGTTTCATCTCTCTTGCTCTAGAACGAGGAGGAGGAGGTCATCATCACAATCATACAAACAAGCATCCAGTAATATGGCACGCCAGCCATAAATTGTGCGACATATCCTGTGACATCATTCATTGGTGAAGAAGGACCACCACCACCATCGACCATCGCCAATGGGAACAAGTTCCTCACATAAATCATTCTTGTTGTTGGTGGTCCGACAATGGCCAACAAATTTCCTATCATTACGCAATGACCATTCGAACGTCCAAGCGAAACCAACGGATTGTCCTGATCTTAGTTATAGGATCACTCGCTTTTGCGGAACTTGTCATTGTAAAGTCCGTTTCGGACTTTTCTCTTCTACGTCGAATTGAAAAGAAAGCGTCCTCGTCGTTGACATCCTCCAACAAGACTCTGACGCCACAAGAGCAATGGAACGAAACGCGGGGTAACGATTCAAGGAGCGAGTTCCACTTTGACAATTCAATGGAGACTGACCGTTATACGATTTCCAAGAACGGCTCTTTCTACCATCAACTCAAAGAGGTACTACATGATGGCGAAGACGATGATGATGATGTTGATGGCTCACTTCCAGCACATGTTCATTCGGCCAATGTTACGTTCCAGTCCACAATTTCTCAATACAACGATTCGTTCATGGCTTCTGACATGATTCCTCCTATCGATTCTTCTATCAAAGTACATTCTGAACCTCTTGCTTGTAAATACCGTGGGAGCGATCAACCAAATGGGACCACCCACCACCAGCATCATGGCGAGTCCTCGGCATCCTTGCCACCAATTTTTCCTCATATGATATTGGTGGGCGCACAAAAAGCGGGAACAACCGCCATTAATAATGCTTTCAAACTTGTTCCTGAATTCATGGAGCCTCGTGTCAATGAGCCTCATTTTTGGGATTGCAGAGGTCTACCACTGCTCAAGGAGAAACAAGGAAACTTGACAAGAGAAGAACTCTGCGATTTAGCAAACAACTATGCATCCTATTGGCCCGATTTGATGACCAACTTGACACCTTCCACAGTCGTGTTCGAAAAGACACCTGCTCTATTATCCCTACCCAAATCTGCATGGGCGATTCGTACGTTTTTGGATATGCTACATCCGCACCACCCA
Organism: Nitzschia putrida; assembly: GCA_016586335.1. NCBI lineage: Eukaryota > Bacillariophyta > Bacillariophyceae > Bacillariales > Bacillariaceae > Nitzschia > Nitzschia putrida. The sequence goes on along the minus strand of BLYE01000037.1, from coordinate 41,514 downwards.
ATCAAGATTCTTGTAGTGCTGCGAGACCCTGTACAGCGGTTCTATTCCAATTATAAAATGAATTTTCAACATGGTGATACATCGTTGCCAGTGGAAGAGGTTATCCAGAGTGAAGTCAAGCGCTTGGTGAAGCTTGGTATGCTGAAGGCTCCCAAGTACAACACCACTATTCCTATGGAGGATATTGGTCATGAAATGTGGAATGCATCCCAGTTTGGTCCAGGAATGACAGTGACAAGCAATTACAAAACTTACCTTGCTCGAGGATTCTACTCCAGACAGCTGGTATGGTACATGAGATACTTCACGTTGGGAGAATCTCTTATGGTAGTCCAGTATGAAGATTTCCAACAGAAACCCGTAGAAACGTTGGAAAGCATCATGAAGTTTGTGACGGGTAAGGACACTTCAGTGAGTGAAACGGTGCGTCTTGCTCTTGGCACTGATTTGGGCCCAGAGTATACTCATCGCCAAGAAAACTATTACGCAATGACGGACCATTCCGAAAAGTATCTGAGACTTCTCTACAAGCCATTCAACGATGAACTGTCTGATCTACTGGGGGAGTCTTGGCGCAATGTCTGGGAATAATGCACGAGAGGACAAGTAGTACTAACGTTAGCACTAACAATGGTCCCACACGAAGAAAAATGAGGACAAAGTTTTGAGCAAGAGCAGCAGGGCAACAAGCTCGTATGCTGGATGGGATATGCCCATCCTCCGATCGTGTTGGTACTAATACTGTAGTACAGGACTTCGTAGTACTAACTTTAGTACTACTACAGGTACTACTAGTACTACTGTACTATTAGATTTAGTAGCTACTCTAGCTAGTACTAGTAGTTAGTAGTTTCTCCCCCTGCTGGTGGTGGATCATACTCTCCTCTGTCGCATTAATTGTCGCAGCGATACAAACTGTGACTCAGGGACATGCATCCCAGCAGCAGTTTTTGTCCGATTGGCGAGGCGTAAGTTTTCCGTATGCAGCGTCACTTTTCTGGCCACAACACCACCCCGACCATTGCCCTTCTGAATGCTATTCCAACAATGGCCATTCAAATAACGTCTCCACATGACGACAAACCAAGGAAGCAATGGATTATCCTGATTCTTGTGATAGGAGTGCTCGCTCTTGCGGAGCTATTCAATGATTCACACACTATGTTGGACTCAGTGATTCACCACCTCTCCCCTCCGAACCCGCTGAAGTCTCAAAACGAATCGTTGCAGGGCTATTTGGTAGCAAACACATTTCAAAACTCAAGCATGGCATTGCCGACGAATAGGATTGCTGATGATGCACCAAGTCCACCATCATCACAACCCAAACCACTCAAGTGCAAGATTCGAGGAGACACACCAGGTCACAATGGAACAAAAAAGTCCTCTCCATTCCCCATTTTCCCTCATATGATTCTGGTAGGAGCCCAAAAGGCTGGGACATCGGCCCTGAATGAAGCTTTGAAGCTTGTACCAGAATTTATGGAAGCACGCCGAAATGAACCTCATTATTGGGACTTTCAGGCTCTACCAAAACTCAGACGTGGTAATCTGACAAGACATGCGTTGTGCAACCTCGCCAACGACTATGCGTCCTATTGGCCCTCGTTAATGACCAACGTCACGTCTTCTACGGTTGTCTATGAAAAGACTCCCAGTTTGTTAGCCATACCAGATGTTGCTTGGGCAATCCGTACCTTCTTGGATACATTGCACCCTAACCACCCAATCAAAATCCTCGTCTTGCTTCGCGACCCCGTACAACGATTCTATTCTCATTACAAAATGGACTTTCAGCATGGCGATACGACATTACGAGTCGAGGAGATTATTCAACTTGAAGTGAATGACTTGGTAAGGCGAGGACTTCTGAAGGCCCCCATGTACAATCAAAATATTTCGATGGGGGATATGGATCATAAAATGTGGAATGCATCCAACTTTGGTACAGGGAGCAGGGTTCCCAATCATTACAAAACCTTTCTTGCTCGGGGATTCTACTCGAAACAGCTGCTATGGTACATGAAATACTTCACGTTGGGAGAATCACTGCTCGTCGTTCGGTATGAAGATTTCCAACAGAAACCAGTGGAGACCTTGGAAAGAATTATGAAGTTAGTGACCGGCAAGGACATGGCAGTAAGCGAGAAAGCACGTCTTGCTCTTGGCACTGATTTAGGTCCAGAATATACCCATCACCAAGAAAACTACTACCCCATGAGCAATCATTCCGAACAGTATCTGAGACTTCTCTACAAACCATTCAACGATGAACTTGCGAATCTACTGGGGGAGTCTTGGCGCAATGTTTGGGATTGATCTTCTAGCATGATGAGGACAGTATGAAGCACACAATCTCATGATGTTGCATCGCCCAGGTTCCAGGATCGAGATTTCCTTCTCGGTACAGGAGCTAGTAGCTAAATCGGACACAGCTTGGGCCAACCGCACTTTTTGGATGTTGTTCGCAATCCCGTCAAGATTCTCGTCCAAGAGCACTTCGGGATCCTGTCAAACGGTTCTATTCCCATCATAGAGTGGAGTACCAACGAAAACGCAAAACATCGCGAGTAGAAGATGTAATTGAGAGCGGGGTGGCAAGCTTGGTCAGGCTGGGATTATTCTCTGGTCCGCATGTACAATGAGAGTATCCCTTTGTGTGATGAAAATGAGATGTGACATTCATCTTTGTTTCGTCCGGGGACATCCATACCGGAAAGTACACAACATGGTTTATATTCAGAGCATTCTAGCAATTCGATTTTGAGATTGTAGGTTGCCATCATCCCTCCTAGTGTATGTATGAATATACCAAAATGTATAGAATAGTACCTTCCTACCCCCAGTTTCAGAACCTCGGAGTGGTGGAACCCAATGGCAACATTCGATGCCATTTTCTTCGTATCATCACCGCAACAAAGCTTGACAATGTTGTTGTCCCAAGGAAGCATGGCAGGCTGTGGCCTGGCAGTCTCCTTTCAACTTGTTCGCCTGTCTTTGGATTTAGTACAAACAGCGAGTCAATCGACGTCGAAAGATTACAATGAAGCACACCATGGAGTCAACAAGGACAAGAAACCTTCCAATGGCAAGGCTAACGGTCCCATCGCTTCCGTTTCTTCTAAAAATAGTCTAATGAGCGATGTCTCTGCATCGGAAACAACGCCTCTGGTTGCAGGGGATAAACCTGACGAGAATGAAATCATGACCGATGCCAGCGCCGAGTCATCCGGTAGTAAGATTCTTCGCCAGTTCTTGGCGTTGGTGTCTTCCATGTGCACATCCTTGGCCCAGAGCCCTATTTTCCATTGGAATCCTTCTACTCGAGTTGCTGTGGGATCCTTTTGGATACAGTGCGTTTTGGTTCTCCTCTTTATTCTCTCCATGCCCCCCAAGCATGCCACATTGGAGGAGGTCGTGGTTCCTCGTTTTGTGGTTTGGACAGCTTGGGCTGTGGTGTTTCTTGGAGCCCTATTGACCATTCGAGACTTGAATCGGCAGAGATTTGGAGTAATCTCTCGTTTCTTTTACTTTTTGGCTGCCTCTACCCTGTTTGCAGTCATTTTGACTCTGCCAGACACCATTGAAGACAGCCCTGTTGGACGGATGCTAGAACAGGCAACTGGGTTTTACTTTTTGTTGAGTTTGGTGGAATGCTTCTGTTTGGATTTCCCCAAACCAATGTCTCCCAGCTCGGATGGACCTACCCCAAAGCGAACCTTGTCGAGGGCTGCGATGCTGACCATGCTCAAGCCCTACTTTTGGCCCGACGAAACATCCACCTCGGCTTGGTTGAACCGGGCACGAGCCATGTTGACGTGGGTTTGCGTGGTGCTGTCCAAAGTCTGTAATGTGATTTCTCCTATCTTTCTGGGATGGGCTTCTACGGCCTTGGCGCATCAACAGTATGCCAAGTGCATTTACTGTGCCATTGCCTATGCAGCCTTTCAATTCCTATGGTCCTTGTTCAAAGAAGGGCAGAGTTTGGTCTATCTCAAGGTGGCTCAAGCTGCGTTTGTGCAATTATCTGAAACTACCTTTGTTCATCTCCATAGCTTGAGTTTGGATTGGCATTTGAAGAAGAAGCTAGGAGAAGTAGTTCGGAGTGTCGATCGAGGATTGGCGGCTTGGTATGTAACCAGGTTTTGTCACGTTGTACCTGTCTGTTTGTGTTTTCCTAACATGCGCATTGCCTTCATTCTTGACTATGCTGTCCGTATTATGACAGCGATACTTTGATGAAGTTCCTGTTTCTTTGGCTACTTCCAGCTTTGGTCGAATGTGCCGTCGTTTGCGTCATCTTTGCAACCTACTTTCAGTATGCGCCTCTGGCTGGTACGTCAAAACTCTGTCACGAAGTCCGATCATTCATTCAAATCTCATCGTGCTGGTTCTTCAGTGACTGTTTTCTATTTTGTTTGGTTCTATATTGTTTGGACAATCTTGGTGACGTTGTGGCGCAAGAAGTTCCGCAAAGCCGTTGTTCTGTCTGACAATGAATGGCACGACCGCTGCACCGATTCCCTCATCAATTTCGAGACGGTCAAGTACTTCACCGCCGAGACGTATGAAGCTCATCGATTTGCTGAGAGTATCCACAAGTATCAAGAAGGCAGTATCAATGTGCAAGCTAGTCTTTCCTTCTTGAACGTGTCACAACAATTCATTCTGCAAACTTGTCTGGCACTTGCTTTATCCTTGGCTGCCATGGGAATCAAGAAGCGCGTAGACTGCTGTGTGGATGTGGGAGGCTGTGATTCTGGTGTGTCGGAATGCTGTCTTGCTATTGACCGTGAGACCTGTCCCGGTATGCAGGTGGGAGACTTCGTGGCCGTCCTTGCGTATGTCATCCAGCTTTTCACTCCTCTCAACTTCTTGGGTAGTCTCTACAACGCAATCGTAATGGCTGTCATTGACTTAACAAACCTCTCCGAGTTGCTGGCAGAAGATCCCGACGTGATTGATGCCAGTGATGCCATTCCTTTGCCTACATCCAACGAAACTGACCCCGACATCGCTGTGGAATTTGACAACGTCGTGTTTCATTACCCATCCCAACCTTCAAACCTCGGTCTAAAAGGATTGTCATTCAAAATGAAGCGAGGAACAACCACCGCGATTGTCGGACCAACAGGAGCCGGCAAAACCACAGTTTCCCGTTTGCTATTCCGGTTTTACGACGTCCTTGGTGGCGCTGTCAAAGTGAATGGAAAGGATGTTCGCATCGTACAGCAGCAGTCACTTCGTCAAGCCATTGGGGCAGTTGCCCAATCCAGTTCCTTGTTTTCGGACACTATCAGGGCCAACCTTTTGTATGGAAAGCGAGACGCAACCGACGAGGAATTGGAACAGGCAGCTCGCGACGCCCAACTATGGGATTTCATTTCATCATTGGATGATGGATGGGAGACCCTAGTTGGTGATCGTGGTTTGAAGCTGAGTGGTACGTACCTATTCTGATATTCGTTTCATTCTCTGTGATATCTGACTAATAATGCTGCCTTTCGCTGTTGTCTCGCCAGGAGGTGAACGTCAGCGAGCTTCCATTGCTCGCTGTCTATTGAAGGATCCACCATTCGTTGGTACGTGATATTGATTGTCCAGTGGTAGTCTTCTCCTATTAATCTCCCAATGCATTTTCCTCACTTGTTCTTCGCGATGTGATTAATTTGCTGGTATAGTGTTGGATGAGGCGACATCAGCCTTGGATACTCTGACCGAAAACAGCGTGCAGGAGGCTTTGGATCGCCTCGGAACTGAGAGGACAGTGTTGGTCATTGCCCATCGACTTGGAACGATTAGAAACGCTGACAATATTGTGGTTTTGAAGGATGGAGTGGTCGCAGAAGAGGGCACTCATGACATGCTAATGGCCAAGGATGGTTTGTATGCGGAAATGTGGAATATGCAGTTGACGTCTTCGGCAACTGGAGCTTTTTCTGCAGAGTTCTAAATTGTTGTGTAGATGTAAGAGTTCAGTTATTTCTATTCTATTGATACTAGTAGTACAGTAGACTATGATAATATTGGAATATCGCTATAGTAGTACAGTACGAGTCCGTACGAGGTGCTCCTGTACAATCATGCTGCCAAGAGGCGCGCCACTAGGCGACAGTGCCGTGTGAACCACTTCCTGCATAGGACACACGCGATCAAAGGCTTTACGGCGGAATTTTACGGTCGGCGCCATGGGTCGACATCGGCACGACGCCAAGAACTTGGGCGAACTCTGCCTGAGATCAAAAGCGCTCAGTCGAAGTGGTCCTCGACGCCATGAAACGACAGTTGAACGCAACTCAGAATTCCGGGGCATATAAAATGCTGCGAATCTGGCTCGTTCAGTTCATCATCGCCGCACACTTTTGAAACCTCATAAAAAGAAGTGACAACATGAGCGAGGACATCCCAACAACATCGCAAGAGGAGGCAATGGAAAGCCAGACCAAGGCCACCAACGACGAAGGACTGTCAGATGTGGCAGATCCTCTTGAGCCCAGGGAAGGCCGAGACCTTGTCTGGAAAAATGTGAACATGACGTTGACCTTGCCGACCAAAAACAAGGATGCCAACGGCAAGCCAGTCAAGAAGATCTTGGATAACGTTTGGGGTGAAGTGCCTCAAGGTCAGATCACTGCTATCATGGGTCCTTCGGGATCTGGAAAAACATCTCTTCTCAATATTCTCGCCGGACGCGCTCGAACTTCGGGGAATATCACCATTGACGCCGATGTCCGTTTGAATAATTACTCGGTCGATCCTACTGATATCGAAGTGAGGCAAAAGATTGCGTTTGTGGCTCAGGATGATTCCCTCCAAATCACTGCTACTCCACGTGAAGCCATCCGATTCTCAGCCAGGTATGTGTCATTGACCTACTGTTGACAATGTTTCTCTTCACTTTCTTATATACTTTAAAAAAATGCAGACTACGTCTACCAAAGACTCACTCGGATGAAGAGCTTGACAAGATGACAAATCTGATGTTGGACGAGTTGGGTTTGACGGATTGTGCCGATGTTCTGGTTGGTGGTCCTCTGTTGAAAGGTATTTCTGGAGGACAACGCAAACGAACCTCGGTCGGCGTAGAATTGGTCACCCGCCCAGCGTTGGTTTTTTTGGATGAACCCACTTCGGGATTGGATTCCTTCAATGCTGTTCAGTTGTGTCAGCTACTCGGCAAGGTTGCCAAGGCTGGTTCTAGTGTTTTGTTTACGATTCACCAACCGTCGTCCGATATTTTCAAGGCATTCGATCGTTTGATTCTTTTGCATGCTGGTCGGGTGATGTACCAAGGAAATGTCGCTGATGTACCCAGAGTATTTGCGGATCATGGAGTAAGTCACCTCAATATGTATGCATATGCGTGTGCGCATTGTAGTCTAACCTGCTATTCTCTTGTACTGTATTTTTTAGTATGAAATGCCAGCCCATTTCAACCCCGCCGATTGGATCATGAAGGTTGCCCTAACCAGTTCTGTGAAGGAGTTGGACGACGCAGGTTTCTTCCCTAGCGATAACCGAGATATTGGAGAACCATTCGAAGTCGCCGGGGAGGGCAAGAAGCGTGACATTTTGGGTATTACGGAACGTCATGCAGTTTCGGAAGCAACAACCCCAGGGCTCGCCACCCAGATCCAAATGTTGTTCATTCGTGAAGTGCAAAATTTGATGAGAGAGACTCACGCCCTCAAAGCCCGATTTGCCATGACCATGATGATCAGTCTTGTTATTGGGTGCATCTTTTTCCAGGTTGCGAAGGAGGAATACACAAGCTACGTTGTGGTGCAAAGTAGCTTCGGTGGATTGTTGATGGCTCTCATGGCTAATGTCTTTGCTACAACACTTCCCAGCTTGGCCGCTTTCCCCGCGGAACGTCCTGTTTTCCTCCGAGAGTACAGTACCAACCATTACAGTGTCTCGGCATATTTCCTTTCGCGATTGGTCATGGAGCTTTTCGTCAACGCCGTGCAGGTTACCATCAGCTCCGTTATTACATACAACATGGTTGGCTTCCAAGCGCAGTATGGATTGTATTGGTCTTCTCTATACCTCATGGCTTGCGCTGCTACTGCCATGGGTGTGATGGTTGGATCCTCGGTTGAGAACCCATCAGTTGCCATGGAATTCCTCCCAGCTTTGTTCATGCCTCAAATCTTGTTGTCCGGATTTGCCATCCCGCCAGATCTCATGCCAGTGTGGTTGTCATGGCTCCGATGGATCTATCCCCTCACATATGGTGTGAAGATTGCTGTAGCCATTGAGTTTGAAGGACAATGCGACGACTATGAGGTTAACTACTGTGATCAAATCATGGGAAATATCGATGCCGATCCCGACGATGTCTGGTGGTATTTCCTCGTCATGTTGGCCATCTTTGTTGCCTTCCGTCTCTTTGCCTTGAGGCTCCTACACTCCAAGGCACAAAAGTTCTATTGAGCTTTTAAAACCAGTTTATATGCGTAAATGATATTATAGTTTCTACAGTACCAGTACACAAGATACGTCACATCATCAGCACGAAGTACAGCACCAGAAGATACTAACGTTAGTATATTCTTGCAACTATCTACAGTGTTCCGAATCGGGATGATGCCCACAAATCAAATGAATGATAGCTTCGATTGTTTCAGAGAAAGTAACATGGGACGAAGAAACATCACTGGGTGGACAACCAGAGAATGTGTTCTCTGCGTACACCAATTGAACCCTCTCGGGTCCCAATTGAGCAAAATGTGCAAACTGACAATCATACTGCTTGAGCAGGTTGTCGATTCCCTCGAGGGTTTCTTGGTCAAGATCTCTATCACTCTTGTCTCCCCTTACATTCTTTTTAATCGTTGTCATTGTTTCGTTGCTTTCTCTTGTTTCTATTTCGAAGACATCGGCAGAGTTGGTTCCATTACCACTTATCCTTCGACAAGGAACATGGAACATGTGGCATGCTGTAGTAGCAAACAGGTCGGCCTTTCTGGCTTGCATCCCACCTGTGTCGACAAGCACCACAGGTACTCCCCTTTGAACGAAGAAATCAGCAAGTCCCATAGAATTTAAAAAGTAACCAATAGACCTCAGGCCCACTCCAGACGGCTTGGTGGCAAACTGCAAGAGTGACTCTCGGCGACCGCCACGCTGATGCCAAATACTGATCAATTGAGAGACTCTTGGGGTCCGATGCATAATACCAACGGTAATTTTTTCAGGATAGGGTGGTAAACAGGATAATAGTCGCTCCCAAGAGACATTTGGGTGAACCACAGGGGTTTGGGCATCCCGGTCGATCAACAGCCCCGTTTCATGCTGGCGACTGAAGTGATCCAGGCCTTCGGCAGCGACGACCAAACTGTACCCATCCTCCCAAGCGTCCTGGAAGTCTTGTTGGAATAGTTGAAACAGAGGACAATTAGAAATATTTTCTGTCACAGGAGTTGCCCGAATGTGAAAGGCTAGAGTTGCAAACGCCTTTGCTAATGAGAACATGCGTACGTTGGTTGTTTCATTGGCAGCGGCCTTTTTCATGTTTCGTGGTCTTGGGAATTGATAGGCCCATTTTTCAAATGGATACACCCCTTCCTTTCTCGGATGAATCGCCAGCCATTGCAAGAGCGATGCTTGAACGGTAGAGGATCCAGTTTTGTGGGGCCCTGGTAGGATCACAATACGCTGCTGACGTTTTGGATTTTCCCAGGTTTGTTGTTGTGGACGATGTGTGGTGGAAACAGTAGCAGGATTTTTTACATCCGATGATTCGTAGTAGTAACCAATCAATGGGTTTTGCAGCCAATTAAATACCTTCAATGCACACAACAACAGTAAGATACAAGGGATGGTCTTTCTTGTGGTGCCGGCCGTGGTGAATAGCATGCTCCCTGTTGTGGTGAAGCTAAAAAAAGTGATGTAGTAGTTCGTAGCAACGGTCCACCTTGTCATTTTTCTCGCACAAAATGACCATCACCACGGGACTAGATATTATTCGTGATTGAACATGGGAATCTCGGTTATTTCTGATGATTGGAACACAGTTTCAACCCAAGCCGCACCATGCCCAAATCAAATAAAATGGTACGGGCAATATAGGCAGTGTCATCGGCATCACCACTTCGTTGCATTGTCCTGCTGCTCCCAACAGGTGTGCTTGGCAAAAAGTGCAGTGGGCCGTGGATGCCTCCTTCGAGCTACGTTAGTAGCAAATAGAAAAAGCCTCCCATGACTCATGACTCATGATTCAAAATAGATTGATGGGGGGGGGTTCCTCCTTCACAACAGTTCTGTAGAATTGCAGTACACAGCCACGCAGATGAATGAGATGCGAAAAGTATAGATTATCCCGCGCAACCTACAATCTGAGAGTTCGCGTCCACAACAACCTTTACCCATCAACACCCTTTCTGCACTAACTCATCAGTGAAAGCATGACAGAAGAGGGAGCAATCGAGGCAACCCCCGAAGAAGTTTTGGAGGTCGCTTCCAAGAATGAAGGCACTGACAATGAAGAAGCTTTCAAAGTTGCAGATCCCCTCGAACCTAGAGACGGACGTGATCTGGTCTGGAAAAATGTGAACATGACATTGACCCTGCCTACCAAAAACAAAGATGCTGACGGAAAACCAGTCAAGAAGATCTTGGACAACGTTTGGGGTGAAGTGCCTCAAGGTCAGATCACTGCTATCATGGGTCCTTCGGGATCTGGAAAAACATCACTTCTCAATATTCTCGCCGGACGCGCTCGAACTTCGGGGAATATCACCATCGACGCCGACGTCCGTTTGAACAACTACTCGGTCGATCCTACTGATATTGAAGTGAGGCAAAAGATTGCGTTTGTGGCTCAAGATGATTCCCTCCAAATCACTGCAACTCCCCGTGAAGCTATCCGATTCTCAGCCAGGTAAGTCGGCCTCCATTTCGATGCTAGGCGAAGATTCGTCCCAAGTTGATTCTCTGAATTTTCTATATGTACTATGGTTAACAGGTTGCGTCTCCCCAAGTCACTTTCGGATGAAGAACTTGACAAAATGACTAACTTGATGTTGGAGGAATTGGGATTGCTCGACTGTGCCGATGTTTTGGTTGGTGGTCCTTTGTTGAAAGGAATTTCTGGTGGACAACGCAAGCGAACTTCTGTTGGAGTGGAGTTGGTCACCCGTCCAGCGTTGGTCTTTTTGGATGAGCCCACTTCTGGCCTGGACTCTTTCAATGCTGTGCAACTTTGTGAACTCTTGGGCAAGGTTGCCAAGGCTGGGTCTAGTGTGTTGTTTACCATTCACCAACCGTCGTCCGATATCTTCTCGGCGTTCGATCGATTGATTTTGTTGCATGCAGGACGAGTGATGTATCAAGGCAGCGTGGCTGATGTTCCTAAAGTTTTCGCGGACAAAGGGGTAAGCTTTCTGATGGTACGCAAGTTGTCGCTATTGTGATTTCGTCCTCACGCTTTTTCCAGTATGCCATGCCTGCACACTTCAATCCAGCCGATTGGATCATGAAGGTTGCCTTGACTAGCTCTGTTGAAGAATTGGATCAAGCTGGCTTTTTCCCAGAGGATGATCGTAATATTGGAGAACCTTTCGTAGTGGCTGGCGAAGGCAAGAAGAGGGATATTTTGGGTATTACCGATAGACACGTGGTCACTCTTGACTCGACACCTGGCTTGGGAGTTCAAGTCCAAATGTTGTTCACACGTGAGGTACAGAATCTATTGCGAGAGACCCACGCTCTCAAGGCCCGTTTTGCTATGACAATCATGATCAGTCTTGTCATCTCGTGTATTTTCTTCCAAGTTGCCAAGGAGGAATACACCGACTTCGTCGTCGTTCAAAGTATCTTTGGAGCATTGTTGATGGCGCTTATGTCAAATGTTTTTGCTACCACTCTTCCCAGCTTGGCGGCCTTCCCTGCCGAACGTCCTGTTTTCCTCCGAGAGTACAGCACCAATCATTACAGTGTGCTTGCGTACTTCCTTTCGCGGCTAGCCATGGAACTTTTTGTCAACGGGGTCCAGGTTACTGTAAGCTCCACACTCACATATTTCATGGTTGGTTTTCAAGCAAACTTTGGTCAATACTGGGCGGCCCTCTATCTCATGGCTTGTGCCGCAACCGCTATGGGAGTCATGGTTGGATCTTCCGTTGAAAACCCTTCAGTGGCTATGGAATTCCTTCCAGCCTTGTTCATGCCCCAAATTTTGTTGTCTGGTTTTGCCATCCCGCCTGGACTCATGCCAGATTGGTTGGCATGGCTTCGGTGGATCTACCCCCTTACGTATGGAGTGAAGATTGTCATGGCCATTGAGTTTGATGGCCAATGTGAAGGTTTCCAGCCTTCAGAGAACTATTGCGACCGTGTACTGAACAATGTTGGAGCTGACATTGACGACGTGTGGTGGTACTTCCTTGTTATGTTGGCAATTTTCATTGTCTTCCGGTTGATGGCTTTGAAACTCCTTCATTCCAAGGCGCAAAAATTCTATTGATTGAAAGGGAACCAGTGTGGAGAGGTGGCGTCCCTTTTTCATGTTGAAGGAATGTATGTTGTCTTGTTTCGCTTATCGTGTTCAATGTTGTATTCTCCTTTAAAACTAGAAAACTACTACTAGTATGGTAGTACTAACTACTGATACTACCCACAGCTCGTTACTAAACTGTAAGTTCTAAGGTTAGTAGAAGTTGCGGTGTTATTAATGGCCTCCCTCATTAATCTATCGAAATCCACTTTGGGGTATTCGCGATAATGCATACTACTACGAGTACTAGTAGTATACAACATTGCGAGTTCGCATAATATACCACACGATCGCGCAACAGGCCACAAAAAAAGCAAGTACTGTTCCCAAAACACTTCTTGAGAACCATGGTCGAGGTAGCAAAGGAGTCAGCCATTGAGGCAACTCCAGAAGAATACCTGGCTACTAAAAATGATATCGCTGACAATGAAGAAGGATTCAAAGTTGCAGATCCCCTCGAACCCAGGGATGGGCGTGATCTGGTCTGGAAAAATGTGAACATGACATTGACCTTGCCTACCAAAAACAAAGATGCAGATGGAAAACCAGTCAAAAAAATCTTGGACAACGTTTGGGGTGAAGTGCCTCAAGGACAAATCACTGCTATCATGGGCCCTTCAGGATCAGGAAAAACATCGCTTCTCAATATCCTTGCTGGACGGGCACGAACTTCTGGAAACATCACGATCGATGCTGATATACGTCTAAACAACTATTCAGTCGACCCGACAGATATTGAAGTGAGACAGAAGATTGCGTTTGTGGCCCAGGACGACTCCCTCCAAATCACTGCTACTCCTCGCGAAGCTATCCGATTCTCGGCAAGGTAAATGCACTCTTAGTACAGAAAATTTTGATGTCGAGAAGTTGCAACGCTCTAACATTATGTCAAATTTTGTGACAGATTGCGACTTCCCAAGTCACTCTCAGAAGAAGAGCTTGACAAGATGACCAACTTGATGTTGGAAGAGTTGGGAATGTTGGACTGTGCCGATGTGCTAATCGGTGGAGCATTACTCAAAGGAATTTCTGGCTGACAACGAAAACGAACTTCCGTGGGTGTGGAATTGGTCACCCGCCCAGCGTTAATCTTTTTGGATGAACCAACGTCCGGATTGGATTCATTCAATGCTGTCCAGCTCTGTGAGCTTTTGGGTAAAGTAGCCAAGGCTGGGTCGAGTGTCTTGTTCACAATTCACCAGCCATCATCGGACATTTTCTCAGCATTCGATCGATTGATTCTCTTGCATGCCGGCCGAGTCATGTACCAAGGCAGTGTTGCGGATGTTCCCGACGTTTTTGCAGAAAAAGGAGTAAGTTACCACGCATGATCATTGATAACTATTCCGTAATAACCTCACACCGTTTTCAGTATGCAATGCCTGCCCACTTCAACCCAGCAGATTGGATTATGAAGGTTGCCTTGACTACCTCTGTTGAGGAATTGGATCAAGCTGGTTTCTTTCCAGAAGACAATCGTGATATTGGAGAACCATTTGTAGTCACAGGTGAAAGCAAAAAGCGTGATATTCTGGGTATCACTGATCGACACATCGTATCTGTTGACTCAACACCAGGGCTTGTGGTGCAAATAAAATTATTGTTCATTCGCGAAGTGCAAAACTTGACGCGAGCAACCCATGCCCTGAAGGCCCGATTCGCCATGACCATGATGGTCAGTCTTGTCATATCTTGTATCTTTTTCCAAGTGGCCAAGGAAGAATACACCGATTTTGTCGTCGTTCAAAGCATTTTCGGTGCGATGTTGATGGCACTTTTGTCCAACATGATTGCTACCACGTTCCCAAGTTTGGCTGCCTTTCCGGCAGAACGTCCTGTATTTCTTCGGGAGTATAGCACAAATCACTACAGTGTGTTGGCATATTTCCTTTCAAGGTTGGCCATGGAGCTTTTCGTAAATGGCGTACAGGTCACTGTCAGTGCTACCTTTACCTACTTCATGGTTGGATTTCAATCAAACTTTGGTATGTATTGGGCAGCTTTGTACCTCATGGCCTGTGCTGCCACGGCGATGGGAGTCATGATCGGCTCTTCCGTCGAGAATCCTTCTGTGGCCATGGAATTCCTTCCGGCGTTGTTCATGCCACAAATTTTGCTGTCAGGTTTCGCCATTCCTCCGGGGCTGATGCCGGACTGGTTGGCATGGCTTCGATGGATTTATCCATTAACATATGGGGTGAAGATTGTCATGGCCGTTGAATTTGACGGACAGTGTGAAGGATTTCCACCCGAAGAAAACTACTGCGACCGTGTGATGAACAACGTGGGAGCTGATATTGACGATGTCTGGTGGTATTTCCTCGTCATGGTTGCCATCTTCGTCGGCTTTCGGTTGATGGCTTTGAAACTCCTTCACTCCAAGGCACAGAAGTTCTACTAACCGGTGGCTTCGAATTTGATGTTTCCATGCTCATAGTATGGACTGCTGTCGTACATGTTCCATGTAGCTGTGTCAGTAGTTCAATCCATTGTTGATTCCATAGGTTCCAAATAAACATCCATTTGAGCAGCATTACTTCCAGGCATCGTAATGTGGTAGCATCTTTGTATTTTCAGGCAAGAGTTGGGCAGTCTCGTGAGTTGTTGCATGACAGTTCCTCCACCGGCAATTCCTGGATATGGTGATTTCATCGCTCGGGCATTGTCGAGAGTAGTGGTTGGAAACTGCAAAGGCAGCGGCTGCCACCATGGTGATAATGGCACCAACAATGTTGGCAACATGGAGTTGAAACGGCTGCGAGCCGGAGGAGTCGGAATTGAGAAACGATGGGAACATGAACGCAGCAACAATCCATTGTGGAATAATCTTGAGTTGACCCACAATCCCAAGGGCATAGGCGCTAGTCAAGTATGTCAGATGTGTACAATTGACTTGAAACACCAGAATCAACAGAGAACCGGCGAGGACTCCAAATTGTGTCGAAGACGACATTTTCCAAAATGCTGAATACCAATCATCTTCAATCAGGAAAGAGACATGATGTGTTTCATTGAACAACTGGTCATGGTGACCATTCTTTAACGAAGAAAAATCATCCTCCACGTAGACCAAGGAATTGTTGTCGACAATGGTTTTGGGGCCTTCCATGACGCAAGCCTACCATCGCACAAATATCATGTGAGTATCAATGCACCATTCTACCAGGAAGCTCATTCCGATGAATTCACCTACCAATGCAAATGCCACTATCGACGATACGGTCAACTTCCAAAATGTCAACTCTCCCGACCCCATCGTTGTCCCACCGAGGTGTGGATTGTTGGGTGTCAACAGCTTTTTGCAGGACACCCGTAAAGCAGCAATACAGAGACCCAAAAGTATCGGACTAAGCAAGTTGACCGCGATGGCCCAAACAGGGTTGATACTGGATGGCAAGTCTTTCGTCGCCAACAACCTTGAGCCATGTTCTCCTTCGGACGGAGAACTTTTGACCGCAGACAGAGAGGTAATAGCACTTCCGACCACACAAGCTACCATACAAGCATATCCAATGGGTGATAACCGCTCGTCCTTGATGAACCAAGCCGCCGCACATGTCCAAATGAGGTCGGTCGATTGCAACAGCAAATGCGTCGGTGCTGGCAGCATGGCCAAACCTAGGTTGGTCACACCATACTTGAGGCCAAACAAAAACCCAATGGGTACAGTCCATTGAAGCTTGTATACAACGCCAGGACCAAAAATCCAAGACAATTCAACGCCGCGATGATGGGCAGCGGCAATAGCATCTTCATCTCCAGTCGCCAACGTTCTCTGAAAGGAATCCTCAGTGATGTGTTCACCATGCATCATGCCGCATTTGCTACAAGTTGTTGTTATTGCGTTCCCACCGTTCATCGCATGATGATCATGATGATGACAATGGTGGGAGGAAGCCCGGCATTTCGCTTTTGCTTTGCCACGGACCACTAAGACATGATACGAAACATTCAAAAAAGCAAGGAGAAGCGCCACCATTCCCAATTGAACCCCAGCAGTGGCGATTGGATAGGGATAATAGGAGGGATGGAAAAAGTATCTGTTCGTAACAAAAAGGAAACAGTGTGAGACACGATCCGCTCACTATAATCGACCAAGTAATCAACCAAGCCTTACTTGTTGTAGATGGGAATGATGGAAACGAATATCCAGTAAATGGCCACAGAAACCGCTACCCTCATGGAAAACTTGTACTTCTTTGTTGGTACTGCTATTGTGGTTTCATTGTCTTGTGTTGGAGAATGGGACCTGGAGGGAGACGTTTCTGTTGTGTAACAAGCACTCGATAGACTGTCGGTACCATTCTCCGAAGATTCCCCGAGCAGCTTGGCGGATGACATCACAGATTGGGTGGTCGAAGGAATGTGTGTTTGACAAACAATTTGGAATAAGCAACTATGGACACAAAGAAGAATGCAAGAAAGTTGTAGATTGTTCACTTGATTCTCAAGATTCCTTGGTTTGTAGTTGTTACAACACCAAAAGAAAGGAATTGAACGCCAAACCACTCGTACTGTACCGTTCGAGAAGAAACTGGTTTGGTACACTTGCAGCCTTGGTCGGGGTTTGTGTTTGTGATGGTTTCCGTCTGTCCGACGTCATCAATGTATGACTCCTATGACTCCTTGAGGGATCGCAACTCGCAACTCGCAACTCGCAACCAATGGCACCAAGGATCCTCCTCCTGTTAGTATATTATACCAGGTATAGTGCCAGTGCTAGAGAGTCTATTTTCTTATAACTTTGTAGAAGGAAGAACAATACAATGAATCGACACCACCGGTACTACTCGTCCTAGTACTCCTAGTTGCCTGGAAGACTTGTATTGAAGCTATAGATACATTTGGCATTGGATGGAGATGTTGTGTTACTTTGGGAACTATTGAAATGTCTGAATAGAGTATCTATTGTAGAGCCTTTGGATATGCTGGGGAGTCTTTTTTTGGGAGCTACACGTAAGAAGGTGCACTTCCGAACTTAAGTGACCCAATGGACCCATTCACCCCAAAGGAAGCGCATTTGCATGGTGTAGGTTCAGGAAGTATTAACAAAAGTAGCGACTCCAACCTTCGACAATGGCTGGGCGACGTCAGCAGAACCAGTTTCGTTAAATACCAAAGTCTATTCATGAGAATCGACTATACCCCCAAAGCGAAGGAGCACGCGCCACAGATGGGACTTGGATACCATCTACTTAAAGCCTGCGACGCAGCTGACATCCAAAGTCGTGCCATTCCCGTGGTCGAGGATAAAAGCCCAGAAGTCGCCCCAACCTCCATGATGATTGGCTCTTGCAACACAACTCTCACGACTTCCCCATCACGTATTGAGATCACGTCGTTTTGTCGTTGTCATTCACACACACACCTTTTGCCATTTTCACAATAATATTTTTCCGTGTCGGCGGCGGCGTTGGGCTTTTTCGTGATCCATCCATCCATCCATCCATCACTCATTCATTGTTGAACTCAAACGATTGCACAACCACATCCCCACAAACCCCAACATGACACCACGTGATACTTCTTCGACATCGCTGGATGCAGCCAGTTCTACTGCCAGTCTTTTGATGGAAAGTCTGCCCGAGACGGCTCGGTCCTCCAATGGTTCTTCCACTATGACAACACAATTCCATTCCTCCAGTCTGGCGGCGGCAGTGACACCTGAGACTTCTACACTTTCTCCCAGCAATCGCCCTTGGACTATTGTGGCTTCGATCGCAGTCTATTGGAGTTTTGTTTCGCTCATTCCCATTTACAACAAGTACGTCATTTTGTGATTTTGGATGTTCGCATTATTGCATGGCGTGGCATTTTTTCTGGTGATGGACCGATTCTCACACTCTTCCTCCCTAGGTTTTTCTTTCACAAGAACTTGTATCCGTATCCAGTGGCATCGGCAGGGATTCAACTTGGAGTAGTTTGTCTTTTGCTTGCCGTGCACAGTCTTGTACGACACTTTGTCGGTCGGTCCAACGTGACCTCTTGGATTTTCGGACCTGGCGTACGTATAGCATCCTCTGCATTTTTTTGGCATTTTGTTGACAAAGTTGTGTTTGACTCATGGTATTCATTCTTTGTGTTTATCCTCAGACTTGGTACAAAATTACTTGGACAGCACCGATTGGCATTTTGTTCGGGCTCAAATATGGTGTCACCAATTTGGGCTTGGCGTTGGTGCCAGCTCCCACCCACTTGTTGCTTCAAGCGACCGATTTGGTGTGGACTTGTATTGCTGCTTGGTTCATTAAGGATGAACGTTTGAATTGGGTTGGGTATCTCTGCGTCCTCGGTTGCATTGTTGGTTCTGCCATCACCTCGGTGACTTCCATTTTGACATTGGGAGACAAGGACGGCAGTGCGAGTGGTCATCCCAACGGATTGTCGCTTGAATTGTTTGGATTATCGGGATCGGTCACGAGATATCAATGGTGGGCGTTGGGAGTCAATCTTCTGAGTCCTATTTTATTGGGATTGTGTATCACTACCTTGCGCGTTGCCTGCAAAAAGCTTTTGGTACCCTGCAATCCTCGTTTGGGTGGAACCACGATGGATTCGTTTGAATTGACCTGTTGGAAGCTGGGCATGTCTTCGGCCGTGGCCATTCTCATGGTATGTAGACCGGATGCTGGTTGTGTCTGGTGTAAAGATTTTGAGTGGGTCTCACACTATTCTTCATGACTGCGTTTTGTCATTTTTTAGGCATGTTGGATGGAAGGACCCAAGACAGCCGTCGTTTTCCCCGAGGGGAGCGAAATTGCTGTTGTCACTACCATCAAGCAAGGATGGTTCGCAGCATTTGTGTCACTAAATTCGTTCACTCAGTGGGGTGTCATTGTTGGTTCTGTACTGATTCTCGTCTTTCAAGTCAACTGCACCTTCTTGACCCATCTTACCAGCGCCTACGCCGTTGGTCTTGTCGGTCAACTAAAGATTATCCCTCAATGGGTCACTGCTGCATTGATTGCTCCAGAACAGTCGTTCCATTTGCACCAGGGAAATGTTTTGGGTGCCATGATCACAATGGTGGCTGCCACTATTTTTGCCTTTCACAATTATTTCACCAAGAATACATTTGGCGAGGGAGATTCCTCTTTGCATCATGATACTGTCAACGAAACTAGCAGACTCCTCGGCTCCAGCAAGGAATGTTATGATCCGGAATCCCAATCCAACCTAGGCGGCGAGAATCCCTCGAGTGAGAAAGATGTCGGAGACGATCAGCAACCCCGTCAACATTCCTATCTCTTCTGCAATCTGTGGTAATGCCTCGAGCTTGTGAAAGTGTCACTATTTCAACCACCCCTATCTGCTATCGCCAATCACCCCCTCGCTTTCGCTACTACCTCGAGGGAATTATGTACCACTACAAGCGCTACCGCATCCACTTCGTCGTTGTTTTACACCTTTGATAGATCACAACATGATACGATACCCACTTACATCATTTAAAATTAGGAAACCCCCAAATTTAGATTGATTCTTGATTCATTATTTGTTTTTCTCGTCTACTAAAGGTACGGCAAGGCAACGCATGATACTGGTCGTTGCGAGTGTGGGATGTCACGGCGAAGACGCCTCTTGTTGGTCGTACCGAATCCATTGAGCACCAAGCAACATGGATTCTCAAAAAATCAAACTCCTAAATATACACGTGCATTGGCCCATTGAATGATGTCCTATTGTCCCTTTCACTTAAGTAGTTCAGTAGCCAGAGCATTTTTCTCTAATCAATGACCGTTGGGTTTCCACATGATTCAATGATACCACGATGATGCAAATATTGCTTTCTGTTGAAGTTGCGATGTTGGCAAACTGGTTCCCTCACAAAAGGATCGTTC
Source organism: Nitzschia putrida (assembly GCA_016586335.1). Classification (NCBI taxonomy): domain Eukaryota; phylum Bacillariophyta; class Bacillariophyceae; order Bacillariales; family Bacillariaceae; genus Nitzschia; species Nitzschia putrida. Next base: position 21,174 of record BLYE01000037.1, on the reverse strand, counting down.
ATCATCATCATCCATTTTCCAACCCCCATCGCATTGTTTGCACAAACGAATACGCTGGCAACTTACCAGCAAAAACATGGTTTCCCATGTGGTAGATGCCAGTGGCAGCGTGTTTCCGCTCCCCTGGGAATGTATGTATTCGACAACGAGACGGATCGTCTTCTTGTTGTCGTTGCAAACAAAAAGTGTGCCGATGATTCTTGCTGACATGCTTGGTGATTTCTTTCTTACTCTTTTACAGGTTCAATTTACCTTGCTCCATCATCTGTCAAAGGCCAGTCTGGGTTCGGTGTATATACAACAAGAGATGTCGATGAGGGTGAGTCCTTTCTTCGCAATGGAATTGGTGATATTCCATCCATCCCTGTGCTTGACTATTCTTACGAACCCAAAGAGTTCAAGACAGAAGAAGCCAGAGAAAGACGAAAGCTTTTTGAAGACACGTTCGACAACTATTGGTGGGGGTCGGGGGTTCCCGACCACGTTAACTTTGAGGCAAAAGAAGTTGCAGATTTTCAAGCCACCTTTGGCAGCTTGCCCAATCATCACTGCCTGCTGGCAAGCTTAACAGAGGCGTATCGAGACGAAGACGCATATGATGACACCATGGCACCGTTGGGGCAGAGCCCTGGGGCCGGGGCTTTCTCCTATCACATGGGTAGGGACTTCATTGCAACCAAGCCACTTCCAGCTGGGAGCGAAATCTTCTTGAACTATGGTCACTGTACCAAACTGAATGTGCATCAAGAATGGGCGGAGTACATCCCGATGCCAAGTGACTATGAGGATGCGGCCGAAATCCTTCTAGACTACGTTGCCACACACCGGCCTTTGGATCAGCTCAACGTAGATCCAATTATTTTGCCGTCCTTGGTCTTGGATCCTGAAACTGTTGAGACTCTATTGCCCCGATCCTTCGATGAGTTCAAACTGGTGCTGCAAGGCCTGGACCTTAGCAGTTCGCTTGACAATCCGCAGCTAGTCGAAGAAGTAATGATTCGGCTGGCAAAGTTTGTCGGTTCAGCGCCTCGGTCTGTTGAATGGATTCGGAACAACGGGATGTGTCTGGAACATTTGGTTGGAAGACCTAGTCTTGTTGCTCATGCAGGAATGGGAGGGTTTGCTCAAAAGCAGATACAGGCTGGCGAAATCATTGTCCCGGTTCCTCTTCTTCAAATTGCGGACAAAGATTCTCTCACAATGTACGATGACCTTGGTGACACTTGGATGCAGCAACTCCTCGTCAACTACTGTTTTGGACACCTCGAAAGTTCCATGCTTCTGTGTCCACTCTCAAATGCAGGTTTGATCAACCATTGCAGCGAGAGATCGAAAAGTTGTGGGAGGGCTGGTCCCAATGCAGAGCTGAGATGGGCCAGCAACTGGGACCCCACCACTCCCATATGGCTAACCAAAGGCATCGACGAGATCGCAGAAAGCGTTGGACGGGGACTATCAATGGAGGTTGTGGCGATATGTGACATTGCTGAGGGAGAAGAGGTATTCATTGATTACGGCGAGGAATGGGAAACAGCTTGGAACGATCATGTCGCTCGATGGGAGCCTGACGATCTCCCTTCAGAGGAACATTCAAAGGTGACGTCTGCCAAGGAAGCCAATACTGTATACACAATTCCCGAAGAATTTATTGCCAATGATATCCGTGAAGATCTTCGCATGACGCATGATTACCTGTTTACAGGTTGTCTCTATGTCGCAACCACGGATGATTACAATGCACGACTCTATCACCGATACTCTAAAGGTTGGCAGTCCATGGATGATTCATCCATTCTCAGTCAATTCGGACGCAATGCCTCCCTGTTTTCTTTCGTCCAGGAGGAAATGTCTTACAGAAACCATGCAGATCGGAGTCATTGGCCATGTACAATCCTGTTCCAAGATGGCAGGGGTGATGATCATATGGCAACTTACACAGTTCGAATTCATGAACCACTCTGGCATTTCCGTAGAGATGAGCTGCTTTGGAGCATGCATGGGCACCCCCGAATCTTGACAAACTACCCTCGAACATATATTCACTTCTTTGCCCAACCATACAAATCGGACCAAGTGCAAAAGGATGCATTCCGTCATCAACTCGGGCTCCCTCCTGGCATGTGGCCTGAACACTGGAAAAACTTAGGTCATACCGTTAGTACGAGTCATCGTGGAGAGTAAATGAATATTTCCTGCATGATTCACCAGCAGCTAGGGCAGCACAAGAAGACAAGGAATCCCATGACTTTCATGGTAGTACCGCTTGACACCATACGCTGTTGACCCAGCTATTCCCGCATCAGATCACCTTCAATCCAACGTGCCAAACTTCAACAGGGTCACAATGCCACTCTTCAGCAACGCCAAGGGGTTTTTGGCTGCTGCTGCTGTAGCTTGGTTGTACTAATAGTACGACACTACGATGGATTCGACCAGAAGGGTACAAAAAGCGTTCTGGTTGGGTTCATCGGTAGGATCGCCCCACCACGTAGCGTTCCCATTTTTTTCCCTCGTGGCATTTCATGATGATGATTATGAACCTCACATTGCGACGACTGACAAAACTAGCGTTTTAGTACTAACGTACGTACCCAGTACAAAAGCTAGAGTTAGCGCTAAGTACTCTCGGCAGTAGTAGTTCGGATTGTTGGCAGAAGGCGGACCACATCACTCCTTCTCTTTTGGTCAATAAGAGAAACAATGATGAGGAGGGCACAGCCTCCCGCCACTGCAATTGTGCTGTGTACTCGTGCTAGATCCCTGCGGTGGCGAGTCCAGTACTAGTAGTACTGATAGGAAGTACTAGTACAACGTTCTATTCGGGGATTGAAAAAATAATAATGATGTTGCTTCATGCAACAGCTTGTCTATGACCGTCGGACCGCTGAGCAACATTGGCACAACAGAGATCTTTAACCCGTTCTAGCTGCTGTAAATAAGGTGCTGCTGTGAACACTACCGGTAGAACTACCAACGTTGGTATCGTCTTATCACAAAAACAACCTTTGAGATAGAAAGGCTCGTGATATTTCCGACCTGCCCATAGTGATGTCACTACTGCAGCTGTTTTCCCGAAGAGCCACATCACCATTCTGACGTCACTCTTCCAGCCAGAAAACCAAACCGAACTGAGGCTCACAAAAAAACAATTCAAGCACAGTGATTGCCACAAAGATGATGAATACTTCAACACCATGCGCAAACGAAACTTCATCTCGTTCCGCAACGTTTGTCTTGCCAACAGCATTTCTTGCAACGCTCTCTCTGCCTATGAGCCAATCATCTATTGATGAACAAGAAGGACTACTACCAGACGAGGAGAATGATCATGGTGGTACTATAAATTCTACTAGTACCACCAGCACCATGATGTTTGGAGGTATCACCGGGGATGGGGACCTGGAGAAGGTAGGGGACAACAGCGAGTCAAGCAGCAAGCCCTACGACAACGCACTCCTGCTAGAAACAATTGATTCCGCACTTGCAATTGTGGAGGACACAGTCACCATTTCTGATGGTAAAACGAGTCATTCTTTGACCTCTCTACGTCAGTAATAGATTTCAAGAAGGACCACCTAGGACAACAAGAATAGAAACACTACTGTGTCACTACTAGGGGATTTTCAAGGCTCCAGAAAAGAGGAGACCTCCAACAAGAGGTTTTACATTTGTCATCTTCTCCGAGCAAGATGCTTCTGTCGTCCTTGCTTTGACAACCACTTGCACGACTATACATCATACACTACTACACCAGAACAGTGGGCCACCAGGAGAGTGCCATCGGCCATCTACATATTATTAACATGCTAGAACTAGATTTTCCATTGATGCTACAGGTGCCACTGTTGTTGCATCTGACCTTCTTTGTATGGATTTCGCTGGCTAAGAGGATCTTGTACAGAAAAGTTGGTAGTTTGGGAAGGACCTAAACTCTCATTTTCGTCCAGCGTTCTTCGTACCCGAACAATGCGAGATCCGTATTGTATCAAATCACGTAGATTGGAAACCTCCTCCTCCTCTGACGTTGAAATGAGAACCCTTGTTGACCCTAACATTAGCCCTGCCACTTTCATTTGCGTTTCTACCCACGATGGCAAACTGAAGTCGCGATCGTGGAGCCTGATGGTGGCAACCACATCCAGAAGCAAGGTGCGAGATAAAAGGATGAAGTCCACCACAGGAGGATGCGTGAGACTGGCATAGCTACCGGTAGTTCTCTGGCTCTCTTACTACAGTACAAGAAAATTACTCGTACTAGTAGAGGGTAGGCATTCCTATTTGAATCCAGCCATCATGAAGATCTTGCTTGATAGTCCAACAACGACATTGGCTCCTGATATTCTTACTAACTCAATGCAACAGTAGAAATATAGACTACTGGTTGTTTTCTGAAGAAATAATACCTTTGACATGGTACAGTACCGGTATCGTACAGTATTGGTTGTGTTATTGGGAGAAGAGGACGCTGCTGCGAAAATGCCACCCAACGTCGTTCCACCAAGAAACATTCAAGGCTGCACAGGTACTACGAACGTCAAGAAACCAGAACACCACGTTGGAGTACGAGTACTCAATAGCTGTACAATCTCGTCTTCTTACGCCCGTCCCACCTACTAACAGTATCTACTACCAGATACTAGTAAACACTACCGGTACCACCGTCGCCACCACCACCCACTTCATCGTCATTCGTCATCATGATCACCACCATGAAAGGAATTCCCAGTTTTTATCCCTAGGGAACTACTAACGTTAGTACTAACTAACTAACTAACTAACTCACTGATTATTTCCTTTAGACGGATCGAACCTACTGGGAAATGTCAACAGACTTTAGCGTCGTCCCATAACTCCGAGGAGTACCCATCTGGGCCCCAAAGACCTGGAACCGACGAGACCCTGTACCGTAGACAGTGTCATATGAAGTGCACAATAGAAGAAAACAAAAATCGAAATCCAACGCTGGCTGTCTGCTCATCGGGCGCTTCTCTCTCCCAAATGGAGTCTGAAGTCCCGTTATGGTCAAAGAAGAAAAGTAAGTGGGTGGTGGTTCAGACAGCGAGCCACCGATCCACGAGATAGAAGGAATTTGAAAGGGGCACGGAGAGTGCTGAGGTATTGATGAATGTAGCGAGAGCAACACGGTGAGAAGGGGGATGTACCCAGGTGAGGCGGTGCGGGTTAGTAGACCGACTGATCTGGTGTCTCAGCGGAGCAGGGAGTGCGGAACGTCCAGTGTATAGGAGTGCGGTAATCCTAGGACTCTTGAGAAAAGGTTTGGATGGCTAGGCGAGTCATCTCAGACCATTGTTGTAGTTCTGATGGTGGTTTGAGTAGCAGTGTATGGAGGGGGATCGAGAATAAGCCTCTGTCCAGCGTGTGCACTGCGGTAGGGCCATGAGCAAATAGAGATCTGACCTCACGATGGATAGTTTGGATGGTAGCGGGAGACAGCGGTTTGGTATGGAGGCAGTCGTTGCGGTCCTGCCACATATCCCAAGCGATATTCCACAATCCGAGCACAAGCTTTGTAGACCAATAGTCCCGAGATAGTGCAGGTTGAAGGTCATGAAAAGCTGAAGACCACGAAAGTGGGAAGCGTCCCCAGAAGATGTCGGGGTACCCACATTGAATGCCGTCGCGGTATAATTGAACATATCTTGGATCCCATGTCTGGGGCAAGGATGGGTTGTGGATCGCATGTAATTGGTCCAATAGAACCGCTACCATTACCTCCTCCAAGGTGGAAGGAGTGGAGTGCCGCCGAAGGGAGACGCGGAAGGTCTGGAGAGCGCTATCAAAAAGCGCTCGTGCCGCTGGGCATTCCAACACGTGGGTAGAATCCTCCTCCGGCGTCTGGCATCTTGGGCAGCATGAGTTGTCCCATTCACGACGTCTGAGCATATTTTTTCCCGTCGCCGCCTGCCTCGAGGCGAGCTTGCATATCCCTCGGAATTTGGAACGAGCTATCAAGCGGGAAGCGGAGCCAATGGCCTCCCAGTGCCAGCCCCGCCAAGTCTCTGGTAGATACTTTTGGGATTGTCTCCAATGCTGGAGAAGCCGTTGTTTGCTTAACATCCGGTGAAGAGTCATTGGAGCCAAGGTGAGGACGGGTTGGTTTTCAAGGAACAGAATACCAGGGCTCTGCAGTGGGGGAGTAGGTGGAGCTGTGGAAGCCTTGTGATGCCACCATTCTTTTGCCAAGCAATCCATGAGTTCGTTGGCTCGTTCCATTGGGTGAAGATCCTCCCAGAGTCGATGGTAGGTCTGGTGTGCTCGGACGTGTTGGAATCCCACTTGACAGGGGATCTGTCGCGTGAGAGAGTGGATCATCCAAAGCAGATCCAAGTCCGAACCCAGGCGGGGGGGAGACGGGGAGGTGGAGAGAGAATCCAATTGATTTCCGGCGCTTTGGTTGTCACAGTAAATGGAAATGTATCCTGTAACAGGAAGGGGGTGTGACATGTTGATTTTGGAGAGGAGAGTAAGGATCCCTATGATGCCCCCTAGCTCGCTGCGGTACGAGCTGGGGGTGGCGTTGACCATGGAGACCTCGTTGTATCCGACCATCGTGGGTTCAAGTGCATCTGAGGACCTGTACAGACCGAACGCCGAGGTCCCACGCCTTGATTTGAGGGAGCCGTCCGAGACTGCAGCGGCCTGGCCTAAAGCAATGGCTTCATGAATATGAAGTATGTTCACCTCGTTCCATCCATAGAGATGCTCGAGGGCCCACTGACTCCAACTGGCCAACGAGGCTGGGGTGGAAGGGGACACGAGGCAAGAGAATCCGCCAGCGAAATCCCAGGTATCAGCGGTCCGCTTGGCGAGACATGGGAGAGCATCGGAGGGTAAATCGGAGAAGGGGATTGGTTCTAAAGGCGGGAAGTGGTTTTGTATCCACAAGGATCGTTGATTACGGGCCCGGAACCACCCTGTATCATTGGACTGAGCGTAGAAGACAATCGCTTGATCGGCGGAAAGAAACGCAGGCCAAGACGAGGGAAAGGGGCGCGTGCATGGACCGAGGGGGAGTGACAAGCCATTCGAAGTCCGTCCCAATGTAAATAGCCGGCGGATGGTGGAGCACCACTGTTGCCAAGAGGAGGTGGAGACCTGAGCTTGGATTGGGAACGTATAGCGAGACGGCCATTCTGTTTGGGGTTGTTGGATCTGCCAATTCCGTCGTAGTTGGGTGCCTCGACCATCGGTCAAGTCAGCCAATGTGATGGCTTTCGAGCGAAGGCGGCATCGGTTAAGGGACACCAATCTCTGGCCTCGAATGTTGTCAGCCCAAAAACGATCCATGATATAACAGTCCTGGTGGCGCCACTCCAAAGAGGCATGTTCATCCAATAGAGACCCAACAAATCTGATGTTAAAGGATATCATTTCCAGTAGGACGGATTTGAGCCAGCAATCCGAACACAAAAGTGATATCGCCTCCGGATCTATTTCCCAAATGGGTCCAGGCATGCCCAATTCGATGCGTAGGGCTTCATAGGAGGTCCGAAGCAAGAGTCCGGAGATGGAGTCGGGATCGAAAGCATGGCGGTGGAGAGTGGTGACATGGTGGGCAGTCGACAGAATAGAAATGTCGGGGATGTCCAGTCCAAGACATTCGGGTGGGGCGTGGAGTAGGGACCGGTTGAATGTGCGAACCAAGCCCATTTTTGGGAGTCCCGCATACAGCAGCGTACGATTGAGTTGGAGAATTTGGGAAGGTGAAAGGAGAAGACACGGCAACGCATATTCAATAGTTTTGAATATACCTGTGCGCAGGGCGTCAGTAGCCTCCGCAGGACGCAAGGTGCTGCGTCGAATATGCCCGGCCCATTGCTGTGCTTTGGTTAGTAACCGATTGAAGCCAGCCTCATCGTTACCAGACGGGCATAGGGGAACGCCCAATGTCATATATGACTCCTGAGCATCTTGCCTTGGGATGGTGGTCAATTCCCGTTGGTAGCTGAGTAGTTGGATGTCCCCAGGTGTCGCCGTGAGGGGAAGCAAAGACCATTCTCCCTGTGGGTTCCATTCATACCCAAGCAGAACCCAACTGCACTTTTGCACGTTTAATCCGCCACCCGTAGCATGAATGAGGCCTTCCCAATCTTGAAGAGCATGATGCATGTCTCGCATAGTGGTAACAGGGAGAGCGGTGGGGTCCCCAAGGGCTGAGGCCTGGGCAAGATCGGTATCATCCACGAACGCAAAGCCCACGAAGTTGAGATGTGTACCGCTGATCGGGGATTCCCAGTTGATCCCATGTCCGGCAGAGCGAAGTGCATCCAAAAGGGGCGAGCTGACAGCGGCCCAAATCAACGGACCTGCCCCATTTCCTTGAAAAATACTACTACATTGGAGTTGCCAAGGCAAGTCGCCGCCATAGGTGCCCCGGGAATCGCCATACGCTGTTCGAATGTGGTGTCGCATCTGTTGGAGTGTCTGGAAGAAGCATTGCACTTCGGTGGCCGTCGCCCCAAGACGTTGAAGGCACAAAGAGGCACAACTGAACTGGATTCGGTCGTAACAACTTTTCAGGTCATTGGAGCAAATGGCCAAAGGTGTCCGAGTCTGTCGGGAGATATCCAGGGTGAGCCGTTTGTTGAACACTTGGTCAATGGCGCGTTTACGCTTGCGACTGCCATACTGTTCGGGAGCAAAGAGGTTATCCTGTTCAGCACGGGCTGCCAAGCGGCTGGCCCACAATTTGTTAGTGGAATTGAAAACGCTGTCCATCAACACAATGGTACGTAAGTCGGACACCCGCTGACTCGTCGTTTTCTTGTGGATCTCCACATCGACACCCTCCTGCCATCGAAGGTACGACTGTCCCACCCGCCACGGTATAGACGAATACCAAGCCAAAATGGTAGCTGTTTGTGGGTTGAGGGCCAATGCCTTGCATTCGCTGAAAGTCGGTCCAGATGGAGCCGACCCAGTGGACTCACGGACTCTCTTCCATTTGCGGCTGAAGTCCTCAGGCTGCCAACCGGGGGTTACCTGTGGCTGTTGGTTTGAGGGCCGTGGAGGGTCGGAGATAGCCTGGAGTAGCATGGCCGCATGGGGAGAGACGCCATCCGGAGCGATGTAGTTGCCTGCCAAAAGTGCCGACGTTCGAGGTCCATCTCCAATCAATCCAAAGTCGGCACGCAACGGGTATTGGAAGAACGGGGTTTGTTTACTCTGTGTAAATCTGCTTGCATTCTCCTGCATACAGGCCGTTTCAATGGCGTCTTTATCCACCACGTCGCACCATCGATTTTTCACCGGATCCCATGTGTCGACAGTAAGAGTACCGGAGCGGCGAGAGTGGGGGGCTGTACCTTGCCGAATGTGTTGGAAGTGGGCCTTCTGACGTTCCCGAAGCAACATGTCCTTCAGGATCCGTGTGGTGAGCTTGTGTGGGTCCTGAGGCTTTGAGGTTGCCGGTCGCGTGGCCATTTCGAACTGGGCTAAATCGAGGGCGCGGCGTTCGAGCCAAGAGCGGCGAAGGATGCCTGCCTCCTTCCTGGTACGTTTGAGAGCGGTGCGAATGTCCTTCATCCACTGACGCAGTTCCTCTTGAGTCTTTTCCATGAAAATGGGCAGGGGAGAACTGAGATGTGCTTTCCCATGCAGGCGAAGGAGCCGGGCCATACTAACGTTAGTACTAGTACTATTATTGGTAGTATCTTTTGCTCTAGAGTAGAAGAACGACTGTAGGACTAACGTCAGTACAAGGAATAACTAGAGTCATATTCTTGAGACATCGACATCAGCTTTTGAGAAGTCCGGCTGCTTGCTTGTTCAATTTACCCGTCGTGGTGTCTGCTGCTCCATCTCATCGACAGCGAAATCCATTTAAAGGTCCTTCACAACATAGTTCAAAATACTGCGTTGCATAATCTAACTACTAACGTGAGTACTAGAACCTAGGATGTCACCACTCACCACACACCACCACAACATATCACAAATCACACACACCGTGAAGTGCACTATCGTATTAACAACAAGAGCATGAAGCAACAGTCAACGACATCTACCGCCTCCATCACCTCAATTGGGAGGAGCACCCACATCATGATGAACAATGATGATTCAATGTTGGAAGTATTGTCCACCAGTACAACGAGAGGTTCCAACAATATTTCTCGTCCTCGATATACTCCTTCACTTGCCCCCTCCGGTGAGTTGTTTCTTCAGTCTCAACACATCCACGAAATCCAGACTGTCCAAGACATCCTTGACATAGTCGATGCTGCAATACTACTTGTTTCAGATCTGTAAGGACCGTGATTTCAAGGGATCCACTCCAATCAGGAAAATATTTGTCGGTGGTACAGTTAACACCTAGTATTCCACCAGCAGGAACTAGAACATACTTCAATAGAACCAGCTACACATACATGTCGCATTATCATACTGGGAGAGATGGGTAGCTGTGGGAAAGACATTCTCCGTTCTCATTGTAGCTCCAATCATCGCATGGGGGCACTCAGGAGTCGATGCTGTCAGTGTGCCCCGAATCCAGGTGCTACCGGTAGTCTCCCTTCTTCCCCGACCTCTGTGACATTTGAAGTGGTGACTCTATGCATTACAACTCTTAGCTCTTATTCCCTCCCTGCACTCGTTTTCGCAACTCTTGTACAAACCCCATATAATCCCGTTGCCCCGCACCTGGGTCACTCACCATAGCTTGCATGATTGTCGATTGATATGTTGAATCATTGTATCGAACTAGCAAGACTGGTGCATGGAAAGGTCGAAGCCAACGAGGTTCCTTGCCGACCTGTGACCAGACACGGAGTTGTTGGATGGCTCGATCCAGATTGGTTTCATCCGCTTCGTCATCTTCGCTTTCGCGCGAAGATTCTCCGTCCAAATAGGCCAAGACGTTCATGATTTGTTCCTCGTTCACATCTTTTCCAGCAACAAGGTAGATAACGAAACAAGTATCAAGGATATAGATCCTGTCATCCACCATGTTGGCCACGGAAGGATGAAGTGGACTTGGAAGTTCAACATAGGGTGCATGTTTGAGAAACTCGAGGCGAAGTGCATCTTCTGGTAGCCTGGACCCCGGGTTTTTCCACCGATTCAGTTTTGGATGATAGGCATCAAATAAGTAAGGATGGACCATCCAAAAGGCCATGGCGGGTGTGGCCTGTGCTGCATAAAAGCAGTGGTAAGCCCGTTCATCGCCGTTGGGAGAGGGTATGCCGGTTCGGGTGGATATTGGATTTCGCAAAATCTCACTCTTGATCAAACTAATCAAATATAGGGGCAGCAACTGGAGCTTGCTAGGCAATGGAAGCTGCATAGAGGAATGCCCTTCTGGTTTGCCGTTCTTCGCAAAGGCAGCCATCATATGAACGCAATGATCCACAATGTGATGACGCGCTTTGTGCAAAACATCTTTGGGTGCTGTGTCCGAGGAGGAACCAGCTGACTGGATCGACTTGACTGCCATGTGCATGAGAACGGAAGTCATAGCTCCAAACTCCAACGAACGGAACACAACATCGGGAGTCGGTGCCACACGAAGCGCCAAAGTCGACACTCTGACACGGCGTTGTCCCGTCCAAATGTTGGTATACAAAAGTGCCGATTGAACATAGACAAACTTGGATTTGCTGGGGAGCCCTCCAACACGATGTTCCAACGTTACTGTAATACAAGTATCAGGAGTAACCACGGCCAGCTCCAACTCGGGGGAATCGTCTGTCAAACCCCCTGGTTGTGTGACTTGTCCCACACTGGATTCAAGAGCCTTGACACGCAAACCCGTCGAGCAACGGACCTTGAATACAGCATCCCAACCGGAGAATTGCAAGGGTCGCAACAAGGCTTCTTTCATGGACGTTTTCCAATTCGAATCCTCTGGGGCATAATGTTGAATCCAAGTCAAACGACCATTGGTAGCCTGGCAGGCATGAGAGAGTGTAGCCACATCCAAGAATGCTCGTGGAACCTTTGGATTGGTATGCAAAATAATATCCAATACCACCTTGGCTTTGGCTGCCTTTTCTTGTAGTGATGTGTAGAACGTCTTGGCTTTGGGATCCAAAACCTCTTGGTTCGTCTGGAGTGGTCTGTAGAGAGAAACTTCTTGATCCGGATACGATTTGATGCGGCGCTCTCGGTCCAGAATGGCACCCGCCCCGAAATTCGGACGCCTCCAACTAATCCACACAGCTCGTCCTCCTGTTTCTTCCAAGGCATCGACCAAAAAGGACATGGCAGCACCTCCACAGGAAAACGCAAACGCGGACGATGAATCGTTGGCCGAACCCATGACACGATGTTGCTGGGTTTGTTCCACCAAGGTAGGGACCAAATTGGTAAAAATAGACTGCCAGGCCTGCGTAAAGGCACCCAATTCACAACTCATATCCCATGTATATTCTTGAAGTGGCAGTGGAGAAAAGGGATCTTGTTGGACATCTGGGACACACAGAAAGCCAGAGGCATCCTTGAGAGGAATGTAGATCCCTTGACATGACACCAACACAATACCCGCTCGAGTATAATTGTATTTATTGACCGTGGACGGAGGCGGTTGTTGTTCGGACCAAGTCGGAAGAATGGTCGTCCACAACAATGCCAAATAGTCCATGAGCGCTGGCGATGTCAAATCAACAGCATACAAAACATGCGGTTGGACCGGAGTAGATCGCGTGACGTAGGGACCCGCCACATTGTATTCCACAGACCCAACCCCTCGTCCCAAGGTTCCAGATTGGGATATTTGCGCCTTGCTGGCGGACGTTCGACAAAAGGCACAACCCGTACTACTGTTGTGCGGTGTATCATCAAAGGGATTGACATAGGCATTGCAGCGATGACAACGAGGAGGTGCCAAAGGATCGGTGGTTTGATCCAATCCCACAAATCCCAATCGCCCCGACTCGGGAAGTTTGGAGACTTGTCCTACGGTTCCATGAAAGTCTTGACTCGCCAAAGCCATGGGAGTCGCCACAATCGCCATGTCGACGGGACCTGTTTGTCGAAGAATCCCTGCATCTTGAGGTACCGCATAGAGTGTGGAACGAAGCAAATGAGGAGATGCATTACCATCATCCAATACCAAAAAGCGAGAATCGGCAGGGGGAGGCAGAGTACCGGAAGATCCAAAATCACCATGAATAAAATGAGCCTTGGGATAATAGAGAGGCAAGGCCGAGTCAGAATGTGGTCTGGTTGGAGGATCGGCTGCTGGCAGTTGAGACGGATCGATCCTTGGTGGTTGAGAGGGTGCTTGCATCGATGGTTGGGGTGGACGTTGTTGTTGTTGTTGCTGCATCTGTTGCATTTGTGGAGGAGGTGGACGCATGGATTGTTGCATGCCACCAGGAGGAAGAGGAGGTTGCATATGCATGGACTGCATGGGTGACGGAGGTGGTGGTTGTTGTTGCGACATCTTTGGTGGCTGCCTTTGCATGTTGGGCGGCATGGGTGGTTGAATTTGCATCTGCATTTGCATAGGAGGCGGTGGGGGTTGTTGTTGTTGCTGCTGCTGTTGCTGTTGTCGTTGCCCAAACTGTTGTCCCTGTTGCATCTGCATGGGTGGAGGAGGATATCCAGGAGCTCCTACCGAATTGGGGGGTGGTCGCTGTTGCTGTTGTTGCTGTTGCATCATGGGTGGTGGAGGAGGTGGTGCAAATGCTAAACGTTGTCCCTGTGGTTGAGAGGGTGTCATACCCATACCCATGGGTGACGGCGGCGGAGGAACCATTCGGGGTGGAGGTGGCCGGCTAGGAGTTGCCATGGAAGAGGAGGGTGTCGGCGGTGTCATTCTGTTACCAGGTTGTCGTTGTTGTTGCTGTTGCATCATGGAAGGAGGTGGTGGAGGAGGAGGAGGAAACCTTCCTTGCAAGGCAGGAGGCGCCGTCTGAGGAGGTGGAGGTGGTTGTCCATACAATGATTGTTGTTGTTGCTGCTGCTGCCTTTGTTGTTGTGGTGGTGGTACAAAGGATGGTGGCTGAAAACTAGCCACTGGTCTATTGCCACTAGCATTGTTGCTACCACCCGGCCTTGGAGGTGGTGGAGGAGGTGGAGGTCGCCACGCCATGGTTGGTAAAGTGGTGTAGTTGTGTGGTGGTGTTGTTCAATCTTTGTGTCCTTTTTTGGATTGGCTGTCGGAGTGTTGGTTACAATATAACTATAATGGGTTGGTAGATACCTACCATCATATGCAAAACTATGCGACACTCAGAGAAACACAAACACGAGGGTGATTTCACAGTAGATGCATTTCTTACAACGTTTTTTGTTTCGTTTTGTTACTACAACCTTCTACCCTATTCACCCGTCAATGTTGCATTAGGACAGAGAAAAAAAGACAGAGACAACCTGGGTGCCAAAATCTATCAAGGAGCCAAGTCTTGAAAGTAAATGGCATCCGATGCATTCCCGTAGTTGTTGTTGTTGACAGTGGTATTGTTGTTGTTCATGTTGTTTCCCGTACCATAATAGTTACCCTGGAGACCAAAGTTTGCACTGTCGTTTCCACCCCCAAAACCACCGTCTACGCCGAGCAAGTCATCTTCATTGTCATCTTCTAGGTCGTCCAAGTTGCTGCTTCCTTCACGGTGGAGTACTTGGCTTCCGTTGAGGTTGCCGCTATTGCTGTTGTTATTCATTCCCCCCATAATGTTAATCGTTGTCATGGGAGGCGGAGAATTCATGCCGTATTGCTGCTGCTGCTGCTGCTGCATTCCAAACATGTTGTTGTTGCTGTTATTCATACTCCCAATAGGAGTAGGTTCAATGTTGATATCATCGAGACAAGGCAGATTCGCATAGGCAGCGTCACTGGGCAACAGCGAAATGGCTTGTTCGAAAAAGTCACTCAACGAGTTTCTCCTCTTGGCGGGCTGATGTTGCTGCTGCTGCTGTTGTTGCTGTGGGAATCCAGGATCATACTGCGACATTTGGTTGTACCCCATGCCATTGTTGTTGTATGGATCCATGCCACCATTGCTTCCACCCATGGGATAGGCGGCACCCATACTGCTGCGCCTTCGTTGCTTTTGCATGGGAAAGTTCGATGCTTGCTGGTACGCTGGTGGTCGTCCAGTCACATAGTCACTCAAGGAGCTTCGCCGTTGCGCCTTGACAGTGGTCAAAGGAACTGGGTTGGACGAGTGTTGATACAATGGATTAGCGTTCGACACCACCGGGGAGGCCATGCCACCCTGGGAGCCCGATTCATAACTATCCGCACTCGTTATCGATCCACTCGAGTTGAAAGAAGAGGCAGAACCTCGACGAGACACTTTGATGCGTCGACGGTCTCCAGCTTGGTTGCGACGCAAACTGAAGCAGGACTCTTTGTTGCCTCGAATGAACTCGGGATGATAAAAAGCTCCCTCATTGGGGCCATTGGGTACCTTCAAAAAGCCGTAAATGTATACTGTTCATTACACAAAAGAATGGAAATCCAATCGTTCCATGTGAGAAACAACCTCCCTTATCAGCAATATACTATGTACATGATAGGTACACATCACGCAAGAAACACGAAAACAACACGTACACTGGCGGGTAAACGACTTGATCTTGGACTGATTGAAGTACTGCTGCATAGCAGTCCCTGAGAAGGTCTCTTGGTCATAAATTTTGAAGGCTTTGCCGTCGGGCAACCAAGAAACAACGTTGGAAAAACCTCCCACAGGCTTCTCCGCCTCTTCCAGCATGTGATAAAGCTTCCAGGGAAAGGGCATTTTCAACTGGGCCATGTTGTTCACTTTACCCGCTGGCTCCGTCATCTTGGCTTCCTTTCTCTCTCTCTCTACAAACTACCGCTTGGGAATGGGCAACCTTGTAGGTGTTGCGGTGGCACTGGGTAACAACAACAGAAGGCTTCTGCCGCTGCTGTCCTTCCTCCTTCAATGAAAAAGACACCAACACCAAACTCTGTACTTAAAGAGGGAGGAACGTATTGCTCCTCTTATCTTCCGCCTGCGGAAGAACACCCAAATCCGGACATCATCCGTTTTACGGGAAAAGACCCTGTACCTCTCGTACTTCAACCTACAATTATTCTTCGTAGGACAGAACATTCACGTGCTCCTCACCTTAAATCATGCGAACTGGTATTTGCCTCGACTCCGTACGGACCTGTACTGTACACGTTGCCACGTCGAGTGCCTGGGAAATGACTTCTTGCGAACCTATCACCCTGCTCAATCACGAAAGATTGAATCTTTTGGTAGTCACTCAAGCTATGGTCATAGGTATAATATCTACCTAAAAGAGTTATATGAACCATAGTACTTACCAATCCACGCACAACACGCCCAACACACTCACGGTGAGAGGAAGAAGGAACACGTTTCCTCTCAAACGAAGCTAAATGAACCATCGGAACGTGGGTCCTCAATCCTCAAGAGAAACGAAATTTTGTCTTTTAATGTCTGGTCTTTTAGTCCCAAAATCCAAAGAGATTCAAAAATGATACTTAGTGCCTTGTTGTGTGGCTGTTTATTGAACGATTGCTTTGTTGCATGACTTGTTGAGCTCAACCCAGTTCCCTTTGTTGTTGGGCATTAATCTCCCATTCCATGCCTCTCGTTAGTACCTGTTGATGAAGTACATTTATTGCTTGGGTACCACAAGCCACTATACAACTCACCAGAAACCAGAAATATGAGGGGCACTGGAAAAGTGCCACCGGAATGTTGACAACAACACAAAACTATAGGAAGAAGAAGCAAGGCAAGTCTTCACAGGACCAACCCGGCAATAGTTCCGTGCGATCATCCAAACTTCCCGCTGTTCTCACGACACTGAATCTCTGAGGGATCTATCTCCGATCCCTTTTGCCAATATTTCCATGGAACCACAGACGATTTTTCCTCACTCAGGACAGAACCACACAATTTGGGAACGTCACCATCATCATCATCATCATCATGGCGTTCAATACAAGAAGTAGTTCACGACTACTACTACTCCAAACCGCCGTTGCCATTTTCTTGTGTTTGGCAACGATTGGTAGTGCAACATTTGTTCCTTGTTCCAGTGATTCCGATTGTCAAACTGCCTTGCAGTATGACACATCATCATGTTTGGAGGGATACTGTACCAATCCTTTCTCAAGTGGGGGGTGTCTCAAGAATGCCTACCCAGATTGGCACAAGACCCGAGTATGCAACTCTCAAGATCCACCGGAAGCAATGGAAAAGGGATACTGCGTTCCGTCCCCATTGGACTTTCCCGAAGTGAGAGCCATTGCACAGAATTGGGAATCTTCTTTTATTGCTACCTGGATTTTGCAGATTCTGATGGTACGTGACCTGTTGGATGGATGGCTGGATTGGATAGCTGCCGTCCTATGCTTATCTCATACATGCTGATGCCTGCAACGACATGCACCAACAGAATGAAGTGTTGGATGTCCCAATGTCTGTCGAAACTGGATTTGCTGATCTATCTGATAACTTCTATGATGAGACATCGAGGATTGACTTCGCCGCTGTGGTTGACTATGAATCTATGCTTCAAGTGGGAAATGATGTTGTAGATTGTCGCACCGTAACTACTGGGAGCGCCGAGGATTACGTGGCGTGTGGCAATGTCTTGCTGGAATCTTGGTATTACGACACGGATTTCTACCCAGATTTCTTGGAGCGACCCACCAACCTTGGCGTTTTGGGAGAAGATCACTGGTATGTTCCAAAGTTTACCATTGAACGAGATCCATCCCTTGCTTCATACATCGGGTTGGCAGGGGAAGTCAACAGGCGCAAACTTGCTGAAACGTTCAAACGCCCAACTACTTGGAAAACGTATTGCGACGAAGTGTCAACAGATGGTTGTGCTTCGGATGATGGAGTGGCCGTTCGGATGCCTGATGGGGAAGAAGAAGAAGGCAGCTACTTCGTATCTGGATTGTATGTTGGTCACTTCCGTGCAACCGAGGAAAACGACTGTGATCAATTCCCAGATTCTTGCGCTGGACATTATGCCGATTTCCCATGCACCTGGAATGTGAGTATCAAATGACGCCTGTGTAACAGATTGCTCTACTTGCACATATTGTCTCTAACAACCTTCCTCAGAGCCACATGAAACAACAAGCGTACCACCTTGACATCAGTTTGAAGAGTGGCGGGTCCGATGGAAACGGAGGATACAGCTATGGCGAACTTGTCCAGATATGGCAAGCAGCCAATGCCACTAAAAGCGATGTCATGATGACTTGGTGGACCCCAGAAACCATGTATGAGCAATTTGGTACGTTCTTTTCAAGAATTAGCACAGGACGTCCTGGAGGTAATATGTTACCATCGTAACGACTCACCCATTCCTTCTCCAGTTGGTTCTGATGCGGAATTCACTCAAGTTCTTCTTCCTCCTGTCACTGATGAATGCGTGGCGGCCAGAGCTGACCCTGTCTACACTTGCAGTGACAACGAAACAATGAAATTTGGTGACCCAGCAGGTGTGTGTGATTGGCCCATTTTGAACTTGAAGAAGGTAGTTACCGCCACTTTGGGAGCGTCATCGGAATTCCCATCAGACCAGCAGGCGCTTTGGAGCCCTGCATACGAAGCAATCTTGGACTTGGAAATGACTAGTCTTCAGTACAGCAACATTTTCCAGGCTTGGTTCAATGTTGGCGTCGATGGTTGGGGTTTTGACCTCAGAGAAGCAACTTGCAACTGGGTTGTGGAAAATATTGATAAATTGCAGGCTGTCGTGCCAGCTTCCTATCCTCGCCATGTGGTCGAGTCAGAAACGAAAGGCAGTGGTTGGTTTGTTTCTGCCTATGTCTTGAGTGGCCTCGCTATTCTGCTTGTGATCGCATGCATGGTAGCAACTTTCATCCGTCGTCAATCGAAAGCTGTCTACTATGTTCAAATTCGATTCCTTGGTCTTCTTCTCCTTGGTTTATTGTTGGCATCGATTGGAAGTTTGCTTCTCATAACCCCACAATCCCAGGCAGTGTGCGTTGTCAGCCCAAGTTTTCAGGCTTTGGGTGTCACACTTGTCCTGGCAACGTTGTCTACAAGATCTGCAGCCATTGCCAAGCTGGCCGCCTCAGGCAAGCGAACGCAACGTGTGGTCATCCGTTCCAAGACTTTGATCCATTTCGTTTTGCCTATCATGATTTTTGTTGCCGTCATGTTGATTGTTTGGGGGGTCGTTGACACTCCCGAAAAGATCACCGAATATGATTTGACATCAAATTCTAATGCAATGGGAGAGACAATCGTCATCGCATATGATTGGTGTAGCTCTCAAGACTCGCAATGGGGAATGACCCTTGTACTGTGGCAAGCCGCCTTTGTCGTACCATCTTTGGTATTGGTTTTGAATGTCAGACATTGGAGCAATGAGAGAGATACCATGGCATTGCGGAGGGCCCTGGGAGCTCGACTCATAATGTTGATTGTCCGCACCATCGGTATCCTGGGGCTGAGCGATTCCTTGTCTCATGAGTTCATGGCTTTCATCAGCGTCACTGCCAGCTTGGATATCATTGGAACCATCTTCTTCTACATCATGCCCAAGTTTTTCTTGAGCGATGACGACGTATCCAAAGAGTTGCTTCCCGAAGTTTTCCTGAACACAACAGTCATGGTAGCAAGTATTGATGGATTCACGGCATGGTCTTCCGTCCGTGAACCTATCCAAGTGTTCAAGTTGTTGGAAGTGGTGTTTGAGAGCTTCGACGCCGTGGCAGATCGCTACAAGATTTTCAAAAGCGAAACATCGGCCAGCTATCTTGGTATGTGCAACCCTGTGTTCTCCTTTGGTTTAATTTTTGTGATTCTCAACATTTGTCGTGCTTCACTGCAGTCGCTGCCGCTGGAATCCCCGACTCAAGACCAGACCATGCCTTGGCGATGGCCCGTTTTGCTTCAGACATCATGAAGAAATTGTCTTTTATGACAAAGCAGCTCGAGTCTCAGTTTGGCCCTGATACTGCCGATCTTGGTTTGCGCATTGGACTGGATAGTGGGCCCATCACAGGAGGTTACACGTACGGTTCATCTGGATCTTTCCAAATGTTTGGAGACACCATGACCATGGCACGATTGCTCCACGAGTCTGGCGAACACAATGAAATTCACATTTCGGAAGCAACTGCGGAGCTTCTGATCAGATCTGGAAAGAAGAACTGGGTTTCCAAAAAGGAAAAGAAATTGGTGACAACCGAAAAGGGTGAAGTCCAAACATTTGTTCTGACCAGGCATTCCGCCCTGAATGCTTCAGGACACGAAATGAGCAACCGCCAGTCTGATGATGACTTCGACGAAGAAAATGACGAAGCTGATTTTGATAACCAGCACCGTTGGATTGAATGGAACACAGAGACGCTTCGCAAGATATTGGTCAAGATTGTCGCTCGGTCTCACGGAGGACTTAGTCGACCTTCTCTGGGCAGGAGGTCGCTCGAAGGGAGTAACGATTCCACGCACAAGAACCAAAAAATCCCATTGGAAGAGGTTCAAGAGATCATTGAACTACCAGAATTTGACAAGACGGCAATGAGAAGAGTCCGCGATATGGACGAGGAAGACGGATTGCCCGAGGAAATCGTTTCGCAATTGCATGACTTTGTGACCCAAGTGGCTTGCATGTACCGTCAGAATGTAAGTGAAATTCATCACAATATATGACAGTTATGTTCGATTTTGTGATCTCATGTTGTTCTATCCAATGTTCATTACAGCCATTCCACAATTTCGCTCATGCTTCCTACGTTGTCATGGCGGTTACCAAGTATTTGAATCGCATCAATGCTGCAACGGAGCTAGATGTTGGCTTTGACGCCGATCGCCAACGCTCCAGTACCCATGCCGCCATGCATGGTCACACGTACGGAATTACCAGTGATCCATTGACACATTTTGCGTGTGTATTTTCAGCATTGATTCATGATGTCGATCATCCTGGAGTTCCCAATCCTCAACTCATTCAAGAAAATCAACGACTTGCTACCATTTACAAGAATCGGTCCGTGGCAGAACAGCGTTCGTTCGACATGTCTTGGGACTTGTTCATGGATTCGAGTTTCAACTTGTTGAGAAATGCTGTCTGTCCCACCGAGGCAGAGTTATTGCGCTTCCGTCGGTTGGTGATCAACTGCGTCATGGCTACGGATTTGGGAGACAAGGAGTTGAAGGAGCTTCGAAACAACCGATGGTCTGCAGCTTTTGATGAAGGTGCCAAAGA